>JAJJMA010322825.1:0-15547 GCA_023529015.1 Papaver nudicaule
CAAAGGTTTCTCTCGCTATTTATAGAGGACTACAACAGTGCTATACAGCTAATACAAACGAATTACTTTCTGACATTAACTTGTCTTAACTCGCCGACAAAGTACGTCGCCGAGATAGTATTTCGCCTATCCACTCTTGGCGGGTAAGTCTTCTTAAGGATAAGGATTGCTGACGAGGTTTCCACTGAGTCAACAAGTCAACTCTGACAATCTATCCGTTCTGACGAGTAATGAATGCTCAACCACTTCTCAACTACTTCTCACCTTTCCCCGCTATGCCATCCTCGCTCTGCTAATGCACTTTATCCCGCCGGCTCCTACTTCACATCTCGCCACTATGCGCAAGTATTAGATGCTTCGCCCACAGCTTTCATTGTTGATTCCCTACTTCTCTTGAGTGACCTCTTTGATACACTTTCGCCCTTAGGATGCTATTACTATGCAAAGGCATTTTCTACCCTTACAGCATGCACTATTCACTAGTGGAAAAGGGGGGTTTTAGAACTGACTAGGGCTTTAGTAGAAGGACTGATAAGGGCCGGATTGTTTTTAGCCCGGTCAAAATCCGTCCTTTTGCTAGTAAAAAAGCGGAAAAGTTAAAGAGTTTTTCTAATCCGTTCTTTCATCGACGGTTGAGATCGACTCCTTTCTTTCAACGGTATTGATTAAACCAGTCCATTTCTCGATGTAACCTTATCTCTTTTTCTTCCTCCTTATCTCTTTTTCTTCCTCATTCGCTCAACTTCTTTTCTTATTTTCTCTCACAGACGATACCTCTCCTTCTTCCTTCACTTCGTTCTCACTGTTAATATCGTTCATTGTAAAACTCTAGATCAACTTCTTTTATCTCTTATACAAAAACTCTTTCGCATTTTCTCGATTCTTTACGAAAATCTCTAAAAGATTTTGGTTTTGATTCTCTTAGAAAAAACCCCTAAAAATTTCTTCTCTCTTTCATTGATAACTCAGAAGCCATGGTTGATGTTCTTGGTTCTTCTAAGTATGTATAAACTTCTCAATCCTAGGGTTTTGTTTCTTGATATGTAAAGTTTGAATTTTTATTGGTTGAGAGTTTAATTTGAACATCTGAGCTCTAGGGTTTGTTTATTGATTGAGATTCAATTCTGAACTTCTAATTTGATTTTGTAGGGTTCGCAGAAACTATAATCCTTAATTTCAAAAATTTCTTCTCAGATCTGTTTTTATTGATGATGATGTGCTTATGTTGGTTCAGTTTGGGTGATGGTGAGATGGGTTTCGGACGAACAGCTTCAACTTCACGAAAAAAGCTTCAAAGGTATACACAAATTATTACTTCCTGGTGATTTCAATTTCTCAATTGAGGATTTCTTGTAATTGTATTTGTTTTTGCTTATTTAGGGTATAAATTTGTGGATTTCGGTTTTCTGATTGATTTTAATTGTTTATGTTGCTGGTAGTCATTCAATTTTTGTAAGGTTTTTTCTATTTTCCTTCTTGTTTTTACTTTGATTTAGGTGATGTGTTTCTTCTTTGGGGGATTGAGTTATCAAATTTTGTCTGGCTTCTCCTTTTTGTAAAATGTTTAGCTAATGGTCTGTATAGGAAAATGGTGTTAGACCTTCCTCCGTCCGTTTGCATTAGTGGTCACCTGTGATTATCTCCTTCTTTATCCTTCTAAATTTGTGACCGTACTAGTATTTCAAAGACAATAAATCCTTTAATGTTGGTGTTATTTCAAGATTATTGGATATCTTCGTTCAATGTATAATTTAATTTGTGAACATTCTCTTGTCAATTGTGCATAAATGAAAGAAGAATGAGAGTGTTAGAAGTGAAAGATCTCGTAGAAATGTTGAAGGCTGCCAAAGACGACAAGACACGTAAGTCATCACTAAAGGCTCTCTCTGCCCTTTCAAACTCAGGTCATATATTTGATTTCTTCGCAAGTGCATCTATCTATCTCTATTACTCTTTGTTTGCATCAGCATGATTGCTAACGTATGTTGGCCTCAATTTTGTTCCTTGCAGATGAAGTTGCTGGAGCCTTACACCGAGCTGGAGCATCTCTGTTATCAAGTCCACACCACTTGAAGATGCTGAACTTAATACGCACAAGATCAATTTGCTAAAGAGGTTTCAAGAATTGAAATACGTCGAGGCCTCACCAGAACTCAGTTAAATCATGTCAAACCTGTGGTTCCTTGTTTCACCTGGTCAATTTTCTGGATGAATCATCTAACACATGAAAGAGTATCACACATGTATGTAGTCAAATAACTTATACATTTCCAATTTTCTGAATATATTTATTTGTCTTTTCACTCAGTTCTAGATTTTAAACACCCAAGCATCTCACTCTCAGTTCCTTCTCGTGATTACAGGGATCTATCAAACCAGGTTTGGAGTGTCTCTTGGCAGTTAAGGAAAAAATTAGTTTAACCCATGGTGATCATCCCTGGTTGCTAAGTCTAATTTTATATGAAATTCCCAAATACCATGTTTTCTTTCTCAGTCTAATTTTACGATCCATATAAAATTTCAGGCTTAATTCCACCAGTGATAAAGGAAGACCAGTCTATATCCAGAGGCTTGGGAGGGCTGTCTCGGGTAAGCTAATGAGTATAATCACCATTGGGCGATATTTGAAGTACCATGTACAAGAGTTATTGAGAAATATCTGTGAGAAACTCTGTATTTGTTTGTTGTTTAAGAACTTAGTTTCTTGTGATTGTAAGATGCTTGGTTGGAACTTATAATGGTGTGATGCAGTATCACTGTATTGTTTTTTTTTTTGATTTTGAACCCAAGTGTAATTGAATTCAGCTGTATGTGAATTTTAAATTTTTGTGATGGGTTTAGATTTATGAAATCAGTTTTATTTCAGATTTGCTTTTTATTTCATTTCAGTCGGAATTGTACAATTGGAATTCAGACTATAATCTACCTACTTTTACTTTTGTTATTATTATTATAATCTAACTACTTTTACTTTTATTATTATTCAAATCTAGTTAAGGGACTGCTTTACACAGTTCTCATAAAGAACGTGTCAAGTCAGTTCTATTACAAAGACAAATAATATCCGTCCTACTTGAAAAGGACGACCAAAGTAGAACTGTTTAAAGCGCTGACTATATCCGTTCTTTATATCACTTTAAGAACTGTTTCTAGCCGTTCTTAAACGGACGTTTTCCACTAGTGATTGATATGTAAACATCTTCTGGTTTTTATCGTCATACACTATTTAGATCTGTCAACGACAGTTGGAGTGGAAAATTCACACCTCTAAAATATCCATGTATCACCATTCTCTGGTTCATTGTTTAACACAGTTGAGCTGTATCCATAAAGGTTGAGAACCTTAAGAACCTTATCTGTACATTTGATCCCAGGTTCAGAAATGCCTATAATATCAGGTTTGTACTCCTTAGCAAGCTACCGGAGTTTTGACTTAGCTTCAAGCCTAGCTAAGCTATTTAGATTCCAGTGTAGGACTCTCATGGTTTAACATGAAACCCTAAGGTTAGGGGACTGAACCCAGACCGTAGCAATTGAGTTCTTGACCAAGTTTGGATCAAAATTTTCATCCCAATCTTGAACTCTTAATGTTTGCCTTTCATGATCTGCATGAAATCACTTCCAGCTATCTCCATACTTCACCTTACTCTTTTGTTCTTCAGTCTGCAACTTGATATAAAAATAACCTTTTGATAATGTTTTAAACTCAACCTCATCATCCTTAAAACCCCATTGATTCATAAGAGATTTTTTGACGTTCACAAAGCTTAAAACCTTAAAGTCAAGCCTGCCAATTAAACTGTTCTTCCAAATATCTTGTAGGGGCATAATTTCGCCGAGCCACGTGTCATAATCCTAGAATAGAAGCAAGATAACACATCACGAATGCGAAGCACGGAAGAGAGTCTAGGACCAAGCATACAAACCATGGACCACCATTTGAAGGTGTCACCTCGAGACCAAACCTCCAATCGAAGTATATATCAAACTCGAAGATGAATACCGTCGATGAAGTAAACCGCCATATGCTCGCCATAGAAGAAGACTAGAGCCAAAGTCACATAACGAGAGAAGACGAGGCGCACCAAAGACTTTCCTTACTTAGTAGCTAAGAAAATGGCACATAGCCAATTATCTTGTAAATTTCCTATATATAAAGGAAATATCTCTTAGGAGAGAGGGATCTTCTTCTCTTTTACTTTCTCTCTCCTCTTCCTTCTCCTCTACTCATCTTCTTCACACACAAAACTAGATATAGAGCTTTCTCTAATGGAGTTTATGTAATCAAACACAAGGAGAATAATAAATTCGTGATGTAGGATGCATTCATCGCTCCGAACACGTTAAAAACATCATGTGTCATCTACTTTACATTTTGCACCTTATTTACTTGATTATTGTTCATGTTTGATAAGTAAAGATTCATCGGCTGTTAGGTGTAAAATCTATAACCGGATTTTACACGGACACCGTTTAACGCTAGAAACAGGGATGATTAAAACAACTTCGGTTTGCCTGTGCTTTGAAGGTCCAAAATTAAAGGTCTATTAATTCTAGCGGCAGATCCGGGACCGGCGAGTTCAGTTGCAGATCCAGTGGATATAAGTGTCTCAGGGGTCTTTACATCAAAAAACCAACAAGTTTCAGGCAACACTTGTTATTATCTCATCACAGAATCACAGATCGAGAAAGCGGAAAAATGAAGAACAGCTGCCGTATGAAGAAGCTAAGTCAGATACGCAGGAAAGCTTAAGCAGAATACAATCAACAACAGTATTGAACAAATAGTTCAAAAAAGGACAAACTCTTTTCTTTTCTTTCATTTTGATTTTAACAGCAAGATCTACAAACTCTAAATTAGAATTTGGGAGTAAATATCTCGTTGGAAACTAGTGTTTGCTCTGATTTCTTAGTCAAAATATTGATTCAAAACGAACTTTGGAAAACAGATTCTTTACCGGCACAAATCACTCTCCAAACCCATCTAAATTGTTTTCGACCCTCATTTAATTTAGGGATTTTTTCTTTCATAAATTGATTTAGCTTTCTGTCCTTTTCTTTTATAGCTTGATTTCTTAGTCAAAATATTGATTTAGATTCTTCACCGGCATATCTCTCACTAAATTGGGTCTATTGCTTGCAGCGGTGTTCATGAATCTCTCCAACTTATGCTGATGATTGAGGAAAGAGAACTCCATTCATTTTTGAAGTAAAAGCCTTAGTAAAAGAAGCAGCAACATCGAAGAAGCAATTATGGAAATATTTGTGGCCTTAAAACTTAAACTTCTGAATCTCGATGAAAGCCGGCATTGGAGTGGAATCAAAAGTTCAAGTGGAAGTACGATCAATCGCACCAACCCTCTAAGGAAACCATCGAAAGAGCAGAAAACCATTCGATGATGTTACAACAGTTGGCTATCTTAATGATCAATGACATTAGTTCGAGGAAGAAAGTAATTCAGGAGTAAACTACGTCTCGTATATAACATTCAACTCGATTCACCAATCCTCGAAGACCGTCCTTCGAAGCAATCTCAACAGGACAGAATAACAAATAAATCCTCGAAGCAATTCTCTGGGAAATACCATAGCAGTTTTTTTTTTTTTTTGCACAGTAAAAGGTTATAAATTTATTGAAAATAAGAAGAAATTACAATAATTAAGGCATTAGAAACTCTAAGTCTGCACCATTGATAATTGAGTTTCTAATCCTAAAGCAGAACACAAAAAATTCAGTTACATACTTAGTTTACAATATGTTTGCATTTAGTAACCAGATCATGGAAACTATAATATCTAAACCACTTAGCTTCTGCCCCCCAAATGTATAATGAACTTTTAATTTCGTTGATCATAGTATCCACAGATCTACCTTTTTTATGACCCATGACCCTTCTATTTCTTTCTAGCCAAATCACCCAAATAATAGCTAAGAATAAAACTGGCCAAATTTTTCTGCCTAGCCTCTTAACCTTTCTAAGTTTCCATGCTGATAGTTCTTGCTGTAGAGATGCTGCTGAGACCCATTTAATGTTAAAATTCAGAAGGAAATAGCTCCAGATTCTCCTTGCTTGTGAGCAGTGTAGAAACAAATGATCAATGGTTTCATCTTTATTCCCACAGAAACAACATCTTCTATTACTCACATTACATCCTCTCCTACCTAAGTTATCAGCTGTAGGAATAGATTTATGCACAACAGACCAGAGAAAGAACTGTACCTTAGGTGGAGCATATTTAATCCAAATGGATTTATGAGGGAATACGTCAGGTTGCAGCATGGAATTTTCTGAGGTGAACAACCAAGAGAAGCAAGATTTGACAGAGAACTTATTTTCATTCTTACATACCATTGTATCACTCTGTGTAGAGAGAATAGGAGGATCACCAAGCAGCTGAATTAATTGCATAATTTGTTGTAGTTCAGCAAAGGAAGGGGAGTTTTTGAAGGATATATCCCATTTACCATCTTTTATCACTTCATAGATTGTCGCCTGCTTGTAAACTGCAATCTTGTATGCCTTAGGAAACAGTTCCATAAGTTTTTTATCACTCTTCCATAGATCCCACCAGAATCTTAATGATCTTCCATTACCAATGTTTACTTCACATATATTCTCCACCACTGACTTGGAGCTCTGAATAATCTTCCATGGACTTCTGCCAATAGAATCTTCATTATCATGCACCCAAATAACATCTTGAGAACCTTCCATCTTCTCCTGAATGACTTTTCTCCATAAGGCTTGTCTTTCTTTATGATATCTCCATGTCCATTTAGCTAAGAGAGCTTTGTTTATCAACTTCAGATCTCTTACACCATACCCACCAAACTCCTTAGGTCTGGATATCTTATACCACCCCACCCAATTGATCTTCTTTTTAGATTTGCTTGAATTCCACATAAATTGTCTCATAAGTGATGTTAGTTTCTCCTCCACTGTTATTGGCATCTGATATAAAGACATATAATATAGTGGAAGTGAAGCTAAAGTAGCTTTTATAAGAACCATTCTACCTGCTTTGGAAAGCTGTTTTCTCCTCCATGGTGAGAGTTTTTTCTGAAATTTCTCTACAATCTGATCCCAAAGCACCACTGAGTTGCATTTAGCTCCAATAGGCATGCCTAAATACATTATAGGCAGTTTCTCTATTTGGCACCCCAATCTTTGAGCTAATCTTTGAAATACCACAGCAGTTAGTTCGATCAAGGCATACCAATCACCTCAACGACAACCAACTCAGCACTAATAACCAACTTCGATGACTCGACATCAGTGAATCAACTTAGAGCATTTCCAACGGAAATGGGATGTGCTTAAATCAAGGAAGATGTTTTAAGACATCCTGAACATCAAAATCCCTCACGTATAAGAGGAACACCAAAATTATCTCCAACGGAATGTGTAGTCGGCATAACATGAGGACCACCTGGATAAATCTGTTTGGTTAAAAATTTATTTTGTATTATTCAGTTATATAATTCAGTTATATTTGTTTAATAGCCCATCAGAGGATATTATGTTTGATTCACATCCTTAACCTGAACTTCTAAAACCAGCGGATCCCTAGAGGATGTCTAGCTAACCGCCCGCCACATCACCCTCACATTCCCTCCTCACATCTCGGTTGGAGATCAATTTTTCCTAAAAACCAAATAAATCTTGAGTGGCCACTAAAATATGAAGTTTATAACATCCCGTTGGAGATGCTCTTAGATGATCAACCCCTTCGAGCCACCAACTTCGGATCAGAGTAGAACCAAAGTAGCAATCTTGGAGCAGTTAATTCACTACAGACCAACCCTATCATGGATATGCTTATCTTGTACTGCACCAGCCCATCTCGAAGAAAACACATCTCAGCTACCTCGAAACAACTTCACTAAACCAACCTTCGATGACTACCAATTAGCTCGAAGCACACAAATTCAGCTCTTACCCTTGAGTAATCACCAAATGACTGGCAGCAAAAACCTCGTCAAAACAAGGAAACTGGGTGTACAATTGGTGATGATCGAAGAAGGTAGCAATGCTCTCGGGAAAAGCAAGTCGCAGCTCAAACCTTGTTGGACAACAATACCCTCGGAGCAATACTTTGAAGAGGCAGCACCGACCACGAGGAAATCAGCTCGATGAAAGAAGCAAACCCGAAAGAAAGTATTCTATTAGCAACTATCATCTCGCAAACAAACATTCTCAGCAGATTTTCAACGTTACTTTGAGAAATCTTCAAAATGGCCTCGGGACAGTTAACATGCACCAATCATCTCGGAGTACTCGATAAAATTCAACCTCAATGGCTCAACTCCATCAACAGCAATACAAAAATCTTGTAACAACTCTGATGACTCAACTTTGATCACTCGGCATCAGTAACCTCGATGGCTAACCAACTCATACTCGATGACCAACTAACTAATGCTCGATGACTTAACTTCCATGACTACTCAACCTCGATCGACAGCCTTACTTCGATCACCAACCAATCAACAGCTTCGATCAACTACTTTGATCAACAACCTCGAACAGCCGTTTTTTCAATGCTTTTTACCTTGAAGAGACCAAGTCACATATGAAAAGGGAAGAATATCTAGAACTCTAATATATATATACTTCTCTTGCTGAAATAAACAAACGTTGCATGGATATACTCTAGATTAAATATTTTCTAGGGCATGAAACTAAGTACCAGACGATAGGAAACTGAGGTTATAAATTAAAACAAGGATAAAATATAGGGAGAAGATTAAATAGCATGAACGCCTAGCAAGAATATCTTTATTATCATTTTCTTTGACAAGAATAAATAAGTTAGTGGGGCAGTTTTAGTATTACATCACTAAAATGAACATCATCGTTTTATAGATCAATTCCTTCGAACGACGGTTATTGCTTGATCAATTCCTCAAAGCACGACTGTAAACAACACTACGAAGGGAGAAATGGAGTCTCGCTGCAACAGTCCCACAGTGGATTACACCCACCAACAACTGGAACATCGAAGGAAAATGCAATCTCGATACAACAAATATATCATAGCAGCAAATATCGGACCAAGTTACTTCACCACCAGCAACTATCATTTCGAAGTAGTCAACGTCTGCCAGTAATCTCGGTGACCCAAATTTTCCATCGATGACTCAACTTGAATATTCAAGTCTCCAGTTCAACTGCATGGTTAGTCAGACCATCGAAGCAACCCATCAAAGATAATACAATAGTTTTTTCAAGACATAACGCATCGATCAAACTACGACACCAGCTTCGATCACCAATAGTTCCCTCGAACACAACTAGACAACAGCAAAGAGGAACGACTGGAATTCCAGCTGAAGCTAAGTCACATAGCAAAGTGTTTGTGGGAAGTCCGAACAACCAGCTTAAATCTGATTACGACTATTTGTCGGCGTTTTTAAACAGCGGAACCAAGTGTGTATGTATCGAGGAAGCATAAGGAAGATCATCGACGGCAGTTCGAAGGCAATTTCATAGCAATTCCAAGGTATAATTCGATGGCACTTCGATGATCAAATTCCCTCTCGGCAGTCACTTCGTACCAGACCATACCACTTCGAAGCTTCGATTTTACTTGCTCAAACCAGGGGCTGTTATATACACGAAATAAAGAAAAGGATACCGAATTGATAATATGGTGACATGGGATAGAAATAACATGGTTTAGTGACACGTATGGGATACTAGACACGTATCAATGGCATCTGGGTTTAGTTTATATTTGAAACAAATCAAGGTAACATGTTCCCATCGGCATGAATGAATTTAGTAACTTAACAGATGTCAACTTGCATGAAGAGAAATTCGATTTGCTTTCTTGGGCCATTGGACATGACATTAAGGATAAGAAGATACATTTGTTGTCGTCCAAAGTAAATTATCTATGGGGAGTCAGCGTCCATCATGAAGCGTCAACCTGGAGAAACTTTTTCACTACAGCACGACAGAGATTTACAAAGTTTGATGCATCCATACCGAATATTATTGGACTATCCAGCTCGCCGGTATAAGGCAATTTCTTCGAAACAACTTCTGCGACGAATTATTATAAATGGGGGGAATTTCTAACGCTTATCTTGCTACTTTAAAAGTTTTTTTGAATGTTCATGCATTTCTCCTGCTTAGAATAGTGCTCAAATATGTCATACATTATTTACAACATGCGAGGTTCTTTAAAAGTCGATTGATTTGCTTCCTCCCACCTCAAGGGGCATCAATATCGAAAGGTTCTTAGTTTTAAATTAAGATTACATCCCGAATTAGGAAAACCATCTCCTCCCACCTTGAGGGGATGGAACATCGAGTGATTATGTTTAAGATCGAACCATCTCTTTCCACCTCGAAGGAATGGGGGTATCGAGTACGCCTAATACAACATCGAGCAATATCCAACGATAATGAAGAGGAGAATTTTTGAGTGATCACCAATTAGCATACCTTATATTTTCTCTCGGTACAACATAGCATGTACGAAATTATCAAATTACGTATAAAGTATACTTGTCACATTATGTCACATTCAAATCTCCTTAGCTTTATGCAATCTTCAAATTTGCGTACTATTATGTTATACATGAATTATACTTATCGAAAAACAGCTCGATACAATCTCTATATCCTCCTCGACGAGACAAAGTCCTACCTGACTAGGCACATCTCCAAAGGCCTCGATGCCATATAAACGATCGGGCCATGATGCCATATCTCCCCTAGTGCATTGGCGCAATGAAATTAAAGGCCTTGACGCCAAGGCCCTGATGCCAATTATAAAAATTCCTCGAGCAGTAGACACAGAGTTGATGTACATGTAGCCGTAAGGGCCCTACATGCTACATGGCACATTCCTTTACCCAAAAGATACCCCGTTAGCGGTGGGTACTTTGCATCGAAGCTACATAAGCTAGAGGCATTTGGACCCACTACCATACGACCATGAGGACCTCTCTTTTGAGGCGTCGAGGGGATGATAAATGGGATTAACATTTGCCTTTAGGGCGGATGGAACCCCGAGGCAACTAATTAGCTTACATTCATGAGAATGGTAGGCGAGTTACGCAGCCGAGGGACCTCCTCCAAAAAATCAAATATAGCCTCGAGGAGGGGCAAGCGAGAAAAGAAGAGTCGAACTCCAGGCCGCGATAAGAGAACAGTACCATGTCTAAGCTCCAGCCTTGACCGGCACTCCCCCATTGTGTTACTTTATTATCGAGACCCAAAATATCAGCTACCCATCATAAGATTCTTACTTTACTTAGGCTAAACGGGTTTTCAGGACACCACCATGTCCTCTCGGAAGATACTTAGTACCTTCGATACCCACCTAACGTACTGAGGCAAAACGAGTACCTATGGTCTCGATAGCCATGTCTTGCTTGAAGACCAGGCAAGTAGCTCAAAGCCTTTGAGAAGGGCGATGTCGACATGAAGTAAATTGATGTGTTTATGAGTTGGTGGGGTTGTTAGCATTGCACTATGATATCATTCTTTCCACCGGGAGTTATAAGCACTACACCAAATTTGGCGAATTGCCACACAATTTAGCAAAGGTAATGTCGTCGTTGCGGATTTTTTGGGTCGTTACATAATTTAGAAACAGCCCAAGTCATGTTGCTAATAGAAACTTTTTTTTGATGCGCGTGCGAAGTAACACCTCGTTTGTTTTTTACTGACTCGGGGTCTGACTCTGACTCGTCCACTGACTCGGCCCGAGTCAGATGTCAGACCCTTTGTTTTTTTATGTTTACCCTAACTGACTTGATCACTGACTCACCGTCCACCTCTGACTCGGACCCGGTAGAGTCAGTGAATCAAATTCCACTAATTCGGTGGACGGAGACTCTGACTCGTTTAAATTCTCCTAAATACCCTCGAGTCCTTCAAATAATCATTCATCGTTTTCATTCTCATTTCTAAAGCCAGAGAAAAACGAAACCTAAAACCATGGATTTTTCATTTTCTGAAGTCGACTAATCTTCATCCATCTTCTAACTTCTAGCTCTCAACTGATCTTCATCGACTAATCTTCATTCTTACTTCATTTTCTCAACTGCTCTCTCAATTGCAAGGTCTTTTAAGGATTTAGGGTTCATCGATCTACTGCAGGTATACTCTTTGATTTAGGATTTACGTTGTATTATATAAGATTTTGATCAAAACCCATGTTTTTTTCTTGTTTTTCGTAGAAATAATCAACTGATTGATGAGAAATTTCATGATCTTTAAGTTTTATTGTATAGATGAAATTACTCACCGGATATTTGATGAAATGTCTGTGAATAATATTCTTGTTTTGCTTTTCTTATTGTTTGAATACTTGCTTTGCTTTACATGATCTCTTTGCCCCTGATCCAATGGTATTATCACCATCATTCTTCTAACATCTGGTAGATTATGAATATGAATATTGTAGGAGTGTAGGCTTTAGATATCTTACTTTTTGGGGGGATTTTTCTGTTAAATATTAGGGAATTTGGATGTTAATGTTAGGATTCATCATTGTAAACCTAATTGGGACATGTATGTTCTGCAAACTTCATAACAAGAGAGTTCAATATGTCATTGCATATGTAGTTGTTGGACCACTAGAATAGAGAACTTTTGTTCGAGTATGGGCCATTGGTGGAAGTTCAGGAATCCTTTGTTGATGAGAAATGAATTGAATCGTAAATTGGGGCGTTAGGAGCAGCTACTTTCGTTTCACTAAGCAAATTGTTTTTTGTCTTTCCCCCTCTCATGATGTCAGTTTTCCCTTACAGGTACAAACTATTCATTTCTCCCCGATTCACTTGTGCTCTATTTTTTATGCCTATAATATCACCCTGTTACTTGCCTAACGCGTGTACAGTAGGCCGTCAAAGTCATTATTCAGAATTCAGTCATGAACAAAGTAGTTAATATCGTGTATCGGTATCGTATCGGCTAAGGACGATACACCTATACAAAATATAATATCGGATATAATCGGGGATACATAAACGACCTCACAATTTCAATTATTTCAAGTTTATCTATGTATCACTAGCTTAAGTACTTTCATATGATTATGAATGATGAATGTAAAAGGTATATGTTATCAACATCTCTATAATTAGTAAATAGATAAAACCACGTCATCCCTCAAAGCTATGATGATCAATAAATAGTTAAGTAGGGCGATATAATTCAGTTTATGACTTGGAAGCATCAATGGTTAAGAAGAAAATTTTAGTTTTAGTTTTTACCAATCGGTGCTCTAAGCGACATAAGAGACTAACAAAAAAAAACAATGATGACTAGGGTATTTAGAAAAAAATTAAAAAAATATCTACGATTTACCCTTGTTGATTTGATCCATGTATCGGTCAAATCTATATATCGGTTTGTATCGGGCGATACGAACGATTTTATCGGTCGATCCTTGTCTCGGCGATATTTAGGGTATCGTATAGGTCCAAGGGGGATATACGATATATCGGGATAATATCGGGCGATACAAACGATATTAACTACATTGGTCATGAATTTATGTTTCTTTTTGATGTCATAAGTTGAGGATCATAACTAGGGCCTACCCGTGAAATAAATCACTTCAAATAGTAAGAAACTGTTTTTTTGATCAAGGACGTTGATTCCTAAGCTTTCTGAACATTCAAGTCGCTAACATATTTAATATAGTATGTATTTAATGCAATTGGTTTCATAATTCAACTCTGGTTTGCTGGTATCATGTCATCCTGGCCTCAAAACGTGGTACTGTTATGGAGTTCGGAATTACAGGTAACGCTGGGATAGCTGGTTACCGGTTCATTTGCAGAAGCAGCTTGGGAGAGTCTGGAGGAATTGGTCTACTAACGATGTAACTGAAATTGATGTATTATTATAAAGTTCGTTCTCAGGGACTTGTGAAGAATTAATAAAAGATTCAAAGTTAGTTTTAAAAATAAAGAAAAAGATTTTTGATTGATTGGATAAATAAAATAAAATTAATTAAACCAAAAAGAATTAAATATGGATTTTTAAATAATATTAAAAGCAACCAAGGATCCAGATTTCACCATTAATCATGATATGAGATTTTACAAAATATGACAACCATAATAATTCTAATATTTAATATTAATTGACTCTATTTTTATCTTTGCAAAAGAATTAGATTTTCAAATATATATTGTAAATTATAAGCATGAAATCATCAAAAGAATTAAATTCAAGCATGATTCATCAAAGAATATAACAATATATTAAGATAATCATATTAATTAAAATCAAGGCAAATAGTCATACATAGAATTAAATGATTGTAAAATAAAGTTACCTCAAATCATGATGTAATGGTTTCCTCCTTCACCTTGGTTATTGAGAAAATTAGCTCCTCATTGTGGCACAAAAACACTTCATCTTCATTAATATAATATTAAATAATATAAATCAGGAATAAAGAAGAAGAAAAATATTATTGGCTTCTTTTCTCAAAAGTTGGGTAAAACAAAAGGTGGCCAAAAAGTTGGCTGTATCAAAGTATATATAGGGAAGAAAAACCCTATTCTCCAAAAATACCTAAAGAATTCGTGTAAACTAGGATAAGGAAAAGAAATTGTGCTGTAGTGTAAGGCGTCGCAACTTAATAGAGTATTTCAGCATCAATCAACGGTCCGTAGCAACGACAGGAAACATGTCAGCATCCTGGATCAGTAGTACATCGAGTTAGATGATCCGTGGTGTACCAAAAAGAGATGCCACCAACCATGGGACCCGCTTTGCCACGTGTCATCCCACCATTCGCCAAAGGTGCTTCATCTGACCAATCCCGTTGCGCCACGTGTGGCTTCTTCTCCTCGAGATACGTCTTTTCTCTCTTTTCTTCTTTCACATGCGCGTGGGCATCAGCTGTCCCCCACCGACATCAACTTCTCTCTTTTCTTTTTCTTTACTTTTCCACCGTCTCAACGTGTCAACTTCTGGTTCGCTGACATCTTCTGCTGACGTCACCTGCATCTGCAACAACTTTTCCAGCCGCTGACCAGGTCTGCAGTGGTGGGACCCACCGTGTTCCCCTCGCCGCTTTTATCATTGCCAATCATTAGCCGTCAACATTAGTGACTCTTCAGCTCCCTTTACTGCATCTAACGCTACCACGTGTCACCAACTCAGCCAACCAGCATCCGCCACGTGTCCAGGTCACCCTATAGCACTTTGGCCGCCGCTTAGCAATACTTTGACACCTTTTTCTCCTTTCATTCCAAATCACTACAAAACACAAACAAAAGGGTAAAATGCACCTTTTATATGAAAAATAGCAAAGAAAGTGTAATCAATAAATATATTAGAGAGGTGTTTTTGGACACCTATCAGAAATTTTAGCTACTGTTAAAGGCAATGAAAGGCTGTGCGTGGCAGTATGGATATCTTCACCTCTTAATCTAGTAAGACTCTGAAAACATTGATTCAAGCTCTTCATTTTCGACATGTTTCAGAGAAACTGTTAGGGCATTGTCCGGTCAAACCCACTAGCGTTGGTATGTCAAGCTAGTTGTCAGTTTTAGGTGTCAAAA
>JAJJMA010322827.1:2746-17313 GCA_023529015.1 Papaver nudicaule
GATACACATTGCCGCCATTGATGATGATGATGATGATACACACATTGCCGCCATTGATGATGATGATGATACACACATGCTGCCACTGATGATGATGATGTTGATACCCTTACCGATGCGACCCCCCACTCCCCATGGATGATAATGATGATGGAGATGCTACTCGTCTGCCCAAGGACTGACCTCCTCCGCTTCAACGTCAGATGCATTATCGGCATTGACGGATGGGATAGGAGCTGCTCCTTGAACGTCAGACTCAAGAGCGGCAAGCCGTTCTCTCTCCATCTGTCGTTTGATCCGCTCGAAGTCCATCTTCCAGATGTACAGTTGTTCATCATTCATGTTAGAGGTATTGGCATTCATGATTTTATGCTTATCATGGTTATGCACATACTTCTCCTGTGAGAGGCGACTTTTTTTAAGTTCACCGTTCAGAACCCTGCGTTCAGCCGATCGTTCCTTGGAAGTTTCCTTGAGGTGAGCAGTGTAGGTATCCATGTTGAAGCCTTTCCCCTCAACAGCAGCATCAGCCTTTGCTTGTCGTAGCTTCTTAGCCTGGTTCCTACCACACAACAGCTGGAACTTCAAGGCATTTGCAGACGCCTTCTCAACCGTGATCCCTCCACCACTGCCACCACTGCCTCCACTGCCTCCACTGCCACCACTGCCTCCTGCACCTTGTGACCCCATCTATGAGGGGAATTTTTACGAAAAGGGCGAGGATGGAGACTCCTGTGAGTGAGGCGAACCTTGATTATATGGTGAAGCTTTAGGAACCGACTTCATCTGGAGAAGCATCTTTGGGTCGTACTTAGGCAACACTTTCAAGATGTGGTAACACTCCTCGTAGGCAAATGGTTTCCCGTCTCTCTCTTCTAGGCCTCGCGACACCTCCGTTCGACGTCCGTATCACCCTCCCCACTTTGTCTTCGACGTTCAGCCTGCACAATGGCGGCAACAAACAGTTGCACCTGTGCATTGATGGTCACGAAGTGGTTGCACAAAGAAACTTCCGTACGACAAGTGACATTCATTGTCTCCTGCTCGAACTGGTCATAGATGCTCCCCCAGAGTGTTGCCCTATCTTGATGAACACCGGTAATCGGTTTTTCAGTAAAACAGACATAGTTAGAACATATGATCATGTCCTCAGATACGGTAAAAGATTGCCCGCGGCTTCCCCTGCCAGTCTTTCCTTCTCCCATTTCTTGACTATCCTCATCGTACACTTCAGGATCATATTGAGTAGATTGAGTAGCAACTTGTTTCCCCTTGTTTTTTGCTTTGCCGCGTGCCATATAGAAGGTGTGAACAGTGGAGGGCGTGTCCAACGCAAACAAATAGATAGCGGAGTGCGCAATTGTGGTAGATATTAGAAAACTACTACAAATGTTGCAAAGGTGTGTGTTGATAAGCTTACAAATGAGGGTATATATAGGCTTTATCAAATCTGAGCCGTACATCTATATCGATGGAAATTCCATCGTCGATAGAAATTCTATCGACCTCGACACTTTTTGTATCTGTCGATGGAATTTCCATCGACGATACTATTTCCATCTGACGTTGCAAAGTTGCAAATTTGCAACTTTGCAACGTCTAAACACCTGTTTGCTAGGTCCATAGCCAGCGAAAACACCCTAAATTTGGGTTTTTGGTGTCCCATAGGAAGGGGCCTCATGCTAAATGACACTCCATCTATTTCTTTTCATCCAATAAGAGGAATTAGACAAGGCGATCCTCTATCACCATATCTATTTATTTTTGCTATGGAATTTCTCTCAAGGAAACTTTCTGAAGCTCACAATATCAACACTATTAAAAGGATCTCTGTGGTAGGAGAAGCCCACCCAGTCAATCATCTACTATTCGCGGATGATTGTCTCATCTTCACTCAAGCTGATTTTGGGTCTGTCTTTGAGTTATTGGATCTTTTGAGGATCTTTAGTGAGCAGTCAGGACAAGTTATTAACTTGGACAAGTCGGCAGTTTTCTTTAGCAGCAACCTTAAAGAAGATCAGTGTAATTGTCTAAGAGAAATCCTAGGGGTGAAATATATGGACAAGAATGAGAAGTATTTAGGATCTCCATTGTTAATTGGTAAATCAAAGGTGATTGCTTTTGATAATGTAAAACAAGCATTTGAAAGAAGAATGGCCAGCTGGAAATCAAAATCAATGAATCCTGGAGGAAGAGCTACCATGGTTAAGTATGTTCTAAATATTATTCCGCAGTATCAAATGAGCACTTTTAAGATTCCAAACACTCTACTAGGGAAGCTGACTACAATACAGAGAAAGTTCTTTTGGGGCTATACTTTTAATCATGGTTTCAATCCAGTAGCGTGGGAGGAGATGTGCAAATAAAAAAACAATGGAGGCCTTGCGTTCAGAGATCTTGAGGGCCTAAATCAAGCTTTGCTCTGTAAGTTAGCATGGAGAATAGCAACACAACCTAACAACTTATGGGTGCAAGTACTGGAAGCTAAATATATGAAGGGTAACAATATTCTTCATGATTCTACTGAAAAGAAGACAACATCATGGGTGTGGAATGGCATACTGATAGGGAGAAGTATACTACAACATCACTACTTTAAAGTGATTAACAATGGCAAAACTACTCTGATTTGGCATGACAGATGGGTTAGACATCATGCAGCAATACTTATTCCCCTAAATGAGCAAGGGCAACAACTGAGGTTTGTAAGTGAACTCTTACTATCTGACACTGCAGCTTGGAATATGAACCTTCTTCTACAAGTTTTTACTCCTGAAATAGCAAGTGCTATTCAAAGTATTCCCATTAACCTCGAAGAAGATGATGAGTTGATATGAAGTCCAGCAAGGGATGGAAAATTCAGCATTAAGAGCACATATAACAAAATCATGGAAGTCAGGCAACAAGGGCTAAATGAAGATAATCCAGTTCCAAAAGATGTGTGGAAAAAGATATGGAAAACAAGAGTTCCACATAGGATACAAATCTTCATATGGCAACTACTCAAGGATGCGGTGGCATCTAGGGCCAGACTTGCAAGATTCAAGAACTGTGATGAGTACCACTGCAGTATCTGTAACTTCGAGCTAGAAAGAATTTATCATCTTCTGATTGACTGTAATCACGCTAAAGTAGTCTGGACAATGCTTGAAGTCAGAATTGATGAAATTAAAAACAATGGGTTACTATCAAGCAATGGGTGATCTCTTGGTTTGAAGATGAGTACACAACAAGCAATAGCAATGAACAACATACCTGGCTCCATACTGTCATGACTGGGTGTTGGGTCATTTGGAAAAAACGGTGTGAGTGCACCTATGAAAAGAAGAAAGTCTGACCTCTCAACACATACAACAGGATTAGAAATCATCTAAATACCTTTAACCATGATTTTCTCTTGAATAATGCAGGTGATACAACAGTAAAGAGCAGCACAGCTCTCTCTAAAAGCAAATGGATTAAGCCTCACATAGATTACAAAAATAAATAAATATTGATGCATCTTTTGATCTTGGAACTAACTGTGCTGGTACCGGCTTGGTACTACGTGATTGTGCAGGCATAGGGAAGGGAGCTAAGGGGAGCTACTTTGATAAGGCTTTAGATGCAGAGGAGGCTGAGTGGTTGGCGGCAAGAGAAGCGGTGCAATGGGCTATCTACCTAAAGCTAGAGCAAGTGATATTTGAGGCGGATGCTGATAATGTTGTCCAAGTTATCAAAGTAGATCATTCACTAGTTAGATGGGAGAATAAATATCTCATAAAAGAGATAAGAAACTTGTTATGTTCTTTTAAGTCTTGGGATTTTATTTCAGTAGATAGGGACTCGAATGGAGTTGCAGATGCTATATCACAACATATCAGGAGAGGGAAGCTGAATCTTGAAAGTTATTGTAACTTTCGAACCATGGATTTTTGTTTTGATTGCTGATGCGTGTCGAAACCGCACAAATATAATTAAGCTCTAAACCTTCACAATATATGATAAAATAATATAGAGGTAAGAACAAGTTCGTTCACAGGGAGATAATGGTTTGTTATTGTAATAATTGAATCCTTAAGTAACCAAAATGGGGGGGGGGGGATGTTTGTTGTTTCGTAACTAAAAATAAAATAAAGCAAAGCAAATAAACGAAAGTAAATAAATGGAAGCAAAGAATAATATGAATAAGGAAAAATAATATGAAATCAGTAATAAAGAAATATTGGTTAAGGTTTTCGTCTTCAATTGCTCAACATGCATATGAAATAATATATGAAGTCTCTACTTATTCTAGCATCATCAAAAGTCCTAGAATAATTCATCGCAAATATATTCCGCAATTTCCTTAAGTCATCATGCACCATAACGATGTATGCATGAATACTACCTAGAGAATAACTCGACACCATGAGTAATCGAGTTCAACTCTCTACGAGCATTAAATTCCATGAAATAGACTAATCAATGCAATGAACCACCATGAATGGTTCATTCAACATAGGCAATATCCTACACATGACTCTCAAAGCTATCACCACCTCAATAATCATGTTGTGCTACAAAGTGAATAGGTAATCGACTATTTCGTATCTCATACCTAATTCTAGCAATGGTTGTAGATACAATTTAACCCAATTGGCCACTTGAATCATAAGGCATCTAAACCTAGTGTAATACATCAATCATACACTCAATCATACGGTAAAATAGTGACGATAATGATAAGAATAAGGTTTTACTTCATAATTAATCAAAAAGCATGTCTTTTGCAATTTAGGACTACATCCTTAACCAATAAAAAGTAAATTAGCTACTCATGATGTTTTTGAAAGCTAAATAAAACACTAAAGAAGTAAAAGAAATCATCAAAACCCTTTGTAGACAAGTTCCAATCTTTCCCCCAAGCTCCACCTCGAAATCCGTGCCAAAAACCCTTGTTTTTGCTCCAAAACCTCTGCCTCGTAAATCGTGTACAGGAGAAAACTCAAAACTTGCCTCTGTGAACAGTAACCCCGTCGTGAACAGTGATACCTCTTCTCCTGTGTGTTTTTCTTATTTATACACACAAAAACAAAACCTAAAACTTCCCTAAACCTGATCCAACTCGCAGCCCAACTTAGACCCAACTTAGAACCAACTCGCTGCCAGAACGTGTGCGAGTCACACGTTCCACTTCCACACGTGCTAAAAGCACGCTCACAGTCTTCTCACGCCACACATACCACACACACACGCCATCTCCGTCTGCACATGCCAGTGGCACACTCACCCCACACGAGTGAGCCACACGCTCCATCGTCTTCTCCCTTTTCCATCTGATTCCGACAGCAACCAACAGCACAGTTCTTCCCCATTCGAATTCATCACCAGCAGATAACAATCAGATGCATACAACATTCTAAGCAGAAATTGAACCAAACCCAAGTTGCAGAACAGACCCTTGAGCTCAATTACAGCTCCAATTCCGTCAATTCCTTCATCAGCCATTAGTATCCTCAACAGCAAATCAGGCCTTCCCTTGAGTCTCAAACAACATCCAAACTCGTCTTCATCAGCTTCATCCCTGCAACATTCAACATCCCCTCCATCAAGCACCCACTTGTTTATAAAAACCTTCTCAATCAATCCACAGACCTCAATCTCTACTGTCGATTTCAGCTGTAACTAATCAGTACCCAACACTGTTTCCTGGTCGCCTTCAAGTCATCCTCAGTCCTGTTCCATGGTGAGAAACTGCTTGAGCTGAACTCTGCCATCTGAACCATACTCTCCACTTCACTCACAGTAGCCATCGCCTCTCTGCACACATGAATTTCAGACAACCAGATCTGAAAATAAAGTCTTCGCATACTGTTCTAATAAAGATCAGGGTCACCCCTTAGCAGCCGAAAAGGGTTGGGAATAACCCGGCGCCTTGAACCCTTGGTGGTGCCCTCATGTGCTTGTCCTCTATGGCAGCCTTGAGTAAACTCTCCTGGGTGCTTTAGTAATCTTCCTTGGATGCCTTCAGTGAACTGTGGATGCCCCTTAGTGATTCTCTTGCGACACCTTTGTAACCTTGCTCTTCTCTTGTACTTGACTCGACCAACCTAGAGTCACCAACTTGTAAATAGAGTCGTTTCTGCTTCATTTTATTAAACATTATTTCAAATTTCATGCAAAATAGAAAACAGGTAAAAACAAGCGATGTATGAGACTCAAGTCGACTAAAGTGCATGATTAAGGTACTCTTGAATAGGTATTTTGACCACCTATCAATTGCTAGAGATATTAACTCTACAATCACTTGAAAAATAAAAGCATTTCTTTTATAAAAAAAAAGTACCAATATTTGTACTTGCAAGATTCGTGTTTGGCCGACACTCTCAAAACAACAAATGCGCGAAAAACAGTAACTCGGTGAGCAACAATGAAGCTCAACATTAGTCTTTTTTTTTTTTAATTTTATAAGGAAAGGTCATATTTCATTCATTAGTTCGTAAGATAGGAAGGTACAACTCTTGGTGTAGTAACAACCATTCTCTCATTGTCTAAGATCTGATGCAAGAACGTGGGTGTGACTGCGTCCCATATAACTGTTGAAGGATTCTTCGGATCTCGTGTTTGTCGTCGAACTGCCTCATTGGCCAACTCATCTGCTGCACGGTTTGCCTCTCGATATGCATGGGTGATTCTAATTGAGGGAACCTATTGGAGAATTTGTACCGCCTCAAAAATCAATCCTCTTAAATGCCAAGGTGCCTCCAACGATCATTCTGGAGGATTTGGAGCATGGATTTAGAATCATCCTCAAGCCAAACTGTCCGCCAGCCATGACGGAGAATCATTCGTGCCGCAGTGAGGAGACCCCAGGATTCTGCAGTGATTGCCGTGTAGATTCCCAGAGAAACTGCCATTGCTTGTAGTATGTTTCCATTAGCATTTCTAGCAATAACACCAATTCCCGCGGCGCCTGGATTGCCTTTGGACGCCCCATCCATGTTAATTTTGACCCATTTCATGTTGTGGAGGTTGCCATGCCACTTGGATTGTGATAGTTGAATGGGGCCTTGTGTTGAGTGGTGGAGGTACGACGTCCGGAAGGAATGGTATGATGTGGGTTCTTGACCATTCAAATTCCTTCCATAATACCACAATGACCTGAAAAATCTGTCGGGGTGTATGTGTAACACGTTTGTAAATCCGATCATTGCGAGCAGTCCAGAGATGCCACACCGTGTAGAGTAGTAAATTTTGATGTGGTTCTGGGACATGAATGTGGAGCAACTCGGTTAAAGTCGTAAGAAGTTGGTGCGTCGTCGCCGTTGGAGATAAGGAATGTAGCAGGAAATCCCAAGTTAATTACCAGACTTCAGCTGCAAAACTGCATTTAAACAATAAATGGTTAGTAGTTTCTCTAAAGGTGATGCAGGTTGCACAGATTCCTGAATCCATCATATTTCGGGCATTGAGGACATCAAATGTTGGAATGGCCTCGTTGATGGCTTTCCACAAGAAAAGCCTGATTTTATATGGACACGAAAATTTCCAGATGCGTCCTGAAAATTCTGCAGTCGGGGGTGCAAAGGTTGATGTAGAGTCTACATTGTTGTCAATTAAAGCCTGGTATCCCGTCTTGACAGAATAATGACCCGATGTTGTAAAAGGCCAAATAATTATGTCCTTATCACCTTGTTGAGGGAGGTGAATTGCAAGGATCTGTTGTGCCGTATCTTCAAGAAATAAATGGAAGATCAACTGGTGGTCCCAGGTTCTCGTCTCTTGTCGGATCAAAGTGGAAACTGAGATGCCCGGAAGCTGAGAATTTTCCCTGGCCTAAGATGCTGATTGTAGTGGAATCAATTTATCTGTAACTGCCGTATTTACTCCGTCTCCAATGATTGAGAAAGCATGTTCACGAAGAAATGAAGATACCTTAACCAATCCTTTCCACAAAGGGCTCGCTGTTGACGGTGGTTTAGGCAAGGCAGGAAGAGTTGATTTATCTTGAAGATATCTGGTATGACAAAGATTACTCCAAAGAGTATGTGGTTGTTGGTGAAGTTGCCATACTCGTTTCAACAGAAGCGCCTTGTTGTGTTCTTGGGGCTTTCGTATACTCGGTCCTCCCTGTCTTTTTCGGTTGCGTGATCCTTCTCCAGTTGAGTGTGTGCAGTTTCCTGTTGGTGCCTTCGTGTCCCCAGAAAAAATTCCGAGTTATTTGGTCAATTTTCCGATGCACTTTATCCTGAAGCAGCTGGGTCTGCATAATATGATTTGCAGTTGGAGTGAGTGAAGTATTGATGAGTGTTAGCCGTCCAGCTGGGTTGAGACATTTGGACATCCATCATTTGTTTTTTTCTCTCATATCTGTTGATAAGTTCAGAGTAATTAGTTGACGAGGATCTCCCATTAGGAAACTGAACTCCGAGATATACAGGAATGATATGGGTTGTAGCGACGTGAAAGAAGTTCTGAAGTGCTTCAATCTTTTCCGTTGGAAGTTTCGGATGATGGATGATGGTTGACTTTGCCCGGTTGATGTGTTGTCCAGATGATGTCGAATACGATCTCAAGAGTCTAGTGAGAGCGTTACAGGTATCCGTATCTGCTATAAATGATAGAAGTAAATCATCAGCATACATCAAATCATCAGCATATTAGTAGATATTGCAGAATAAGTCTGTCTCGTTCACCTTTTATCACAAACCCATTCACCTTTACAATGTTTACATCACGGGACGGGAGTTCTTACCAATAAGAAATTCGTCACATACTTGACAGGGGGTGACCAGTTGTTAAGGGCTATCGTAATTAATACCCCTCCCTCTAAGTTTACCTGAGGTATTGGTTTTGATACACTCACCTTACACTTACTAAAATTGATGTTTTTACATAAACTTTTTAACAAACTCTTTGCATTTGAGTTTGGAAATGTAAAATAAAAGAAAAAAATGCTTGGGTGTTGTTAAAAAACATCAATTTTAGCAAGTGTAAGGCGAGTGTATCAAAACCAAATACATCAAGTAAATTTGAATGGAAGGAGTAGTTATTAAACCATTATTAGAGTTAGTTAATAATGATTAGTGGGTCGTGGTTAGCCGTTGATGTTTGTACCTAGAAGCTTGCACGTGTCACATTTCAAATATGGTGTTGTAGTTTTCAATATATAAGCTAAGTGATCGTTGTGTAATAGGTATCAGTTAATGAGATTGATCAACTGAGCTTGTAATTTACGGAGAAAAGGATTTTTGTTATTGATTGTGCTGGTACTGTACAGTTGGTATCAAAAGCAGGTTCGATGACAGGACCAACGAATCAATCAATAAATGACTCCGTTACAAAAATATCGAAGAAATAAACAAAGATGAGCGGAAATAACTCTAAGGTTTCAGTTCAGCTTGAAGATATGATCTCGACAACTAAACAACACATGGAGTTGATGAAAAATCTGTACGAGACCATAAAGCAAATGGTTGTTGCACTCACAACACTAAAAGGGCATTCTCTCTTTAAAGAAAACAACCTCAAAGGTCATGAGGATGAAGAAGAAGACGTCATAAACGACAACTACGAAGACATATCTAGTTTTCTGAAATACCCAAAGCTAGACTTTCCAAGATTTAATGGGGAAAATCCTCGTGGGTGGATTAGAAAGTGTGAAAGATTCTTTCAGCACCAAATACATCGAATATGTGGTTCACGTACATGTATGTGTACAGATTGACGTTTTGGAACTCAGGAGTAAAATCTGAAGTCATTGTTCACGAACCGGTTCGTGAACCATCGTCACTCAGATTAGGGTTTAAACTGGATCTGTCGTAAGTTCTGGGCTGGGCCAGTACTTAGACATGTGAGACGTCCTCGGCTATAATCCATGTACTCTGCTCTAGAGTACTCCTTTAGATTCACCCAGATTCCCACACGTGATTTGCAAGCAAACCATTGCTACGGAAAATGTATTGAATCTATCTCATGTACCTTGTAAACTTAGTATGGTGGGAACACATACCAACATAACTCATGGTTATGTAGACAAGAGTACAAATCTGAATCGATATATCTCTACTAAAGCAGCCGACTATTCCGAAAGATTGAATAACTAGAATAGAAGAAATTCCATATAAAGTCATAACTCATACTAACCTTTTGTCGATGAAGAATATTTGATGTCTTCTGGGTAAACGCATTGTTCGTCTTCAAGGTCTCTACTACTTCGTCTATATCCCAACTCCGAAATCTAAACTATAGTAGACTAAATCAAGAATTGCGTTTTGACACCTAAAACTGACAACTAGCTTGACATACCAACGCTAGTGGGTTTGACCGGACAATTCCCTAACAACTTTGGGTGTGTACAAAATCTGCTTAATGACTTTGTACTCCACAACCATTTGGAGAATCATCGAAACTACGGGTTCATGGGTATCTCAAGAAGGAGTATACCAAACGAGAGAGCTAATCGAGCCGTGCAAAGTAACCAAAGTAAACTCTTGAATTCATCAAGTATGCTTCTATCGTTTATTCATACATTTGAGATGTATACACAGCATAAAGAATGTAAAGTTACTAACCTAGATTGGATCAGGCAAATACAACCCTAAACAAAACAAAGATCCAACCCCTACAAATGAGCTCGATCTCGCCTTATATAGTCTTAGCCGAGTAGTGGGTTACAACTAATAAGACAAAGCATGCAATCGTGGTATCAGATATTGTCGAGTAAGTCGGTGATGCTTCCGAGATGGTTCCGAGGGAACCATCGAATTTCCTTCTGGGTGGTTTCCTCTCTCGGGATCTTACCCCTCTATCGGCCTTCTTCCTTCGTCTGCTTCTTTCAGATCCTTTCCGACCTTACATTTTTCGGATAGCTTGGTACACCTCGCCTTTCCTTGACGTAGGTCTGCCTTCTCCTTCTGGTGATGACACGTGTCACGGCAGATTTATGCACCCTTCCCAAAGGATATAAGCTACCCGCCTATCTCAAGCAAAGACTTTGGCTATCGAGACCGTAGGTATCCAGCTTGCCTCGGTACATTAGGTGGGTTACGAAGATAGTTTTATATCTTCCAAGGGAACGTGCTAGTGTTCCGAGAACCCGTTTGACCTAAGTGACGCAACTGTGATCCCATGTCTCGACAATAAGGTAACACAATGGGGGAGTGCCGGTCAAAGCTTGAGCTTAGACATGGTAATGTTCTCCTATCGCGGCCTAGAGTTCGACTCTTCCTTTTCTCGCCTGCCCCCCCTCAAGGCAGTATTTTATTGATTCAGAGGGGGTCCCTCGGCCGCGTAACTTCGCTGAGTATCCTTCGGGATTGCCAGCTTGTCAGCTGCCTCGGGGTTCCATCCGCCTTAAAGGCGGATGTTGATCCCATTTATTGTCCCCGCGACGCCTCAATTAGGAGGTCCCTGTGGTCGCATTGGTAGTGGATTCATATGACTCCTGGCTTATGCAACCTTGATTCAATGTAGCCACCGCTATCGGGGTGTCTTTAGGTTGAGGATTGTGTCGTATAAACCGAGGGGCCATGACGGTTTATACGTACATCAGCTTGATGCCTACCGTTCGAGGGCCATGTGCATCATTCGAGGACTTTTATGCCCACCATTCGAGGACTTATATGTGCCTGCCACTCGGGGTCTTTTTGTTAAATGTAAGAAAGAGACAAAAAATGTAAGTCACTAAAAAGTTTTCTTTATTTTATTCGTTTCGATAATATCCTTGCATTTTTCATACAATACGAAATCTACTCAAGGTGCCTTAAGTTTTTTCCCTCGACGGGAGTGTTCAGCCTTTGTCCTTCGAGATTCATCAAGTAAAAAGTGTCGTTCCCCAGTGCTTCGGAGATGGTGCTTGCAATTCCCCGCGAGTTTATCTCATGCACTGCTTCCTTAGACAACATTGGTTTGCCGTTCACCACTGCGAATTTCTCCCTTCCTTTTCCACTGGTGTTCCTTCCTCCCTCGGAGGCTGCCATGGACGCCATCTGTTTTGGGTTCCTCGTGGCATCCTTTGCCATTTCTTCTTCAATTTCCGCAATGAATTATTTGATGTCGGACTCCTTTATTCTTGGAATTTTTGTCGAGCTATCGAGGGTAGATGCCGAGCGTTCTTGCTTCTGAACCTCTATTTCATAGCAGGATTATGCTTCGGCGGGATCTCCTAAGATTTTGGCTATCCCTGTGGGTGTTGGGAACCTTATTCTTCGATGCAGCGTGGAGGGTACCCCCATTATACCATGCAACCAGGGCCTTCCTACGATGGCTATATACGAAGAGTCAATATCCACCACGCAAAACGTTGTGAGGAGGTCGAGTGCTCCTACATGAATCATCAGCGTTTGTTCTCCCCTTGGTACCGAGGGTTTTCCATTGAATCTGAACACGTTGTAGGTTGATGGTACCAGGGTTGCGTTCTTGCCGAATAAACGATCGTACGTCCTTCCGAAGAGGATATCGACCGAACTCCCTGGGTCTACCAGGATTCTCGGCATTGCAAGCTCCTCGACTAGTAGCGTGATGACTAGTGGGTCATTGTGTGCCCTCCCTCCGTTGGGGATATCTGCTGCAGAAAAGAAGACTTGCTGCTTTTGTCGTTCCTCCAAAGGTATTTTGGTGGACACACTCATGATTTCCTTTCCCTCGAGATCCCTCTTGTGAATTCTACCGGTGATACCACTCCTGGAGCTGTCCTTGTTTACTGTTGCGTGAATTATCGAGTTACAATCGATAAACCTTGGTATGTCTCTCCCTGTCGTTATGGTGTATGCCTCTGCGTGCTTTTTCTCGTCTTTAGGTTGCATCTCGTTGGGTGGCGGGTCCGACAAGCTTAATAAATGGTCAAATTTCCCTCCCGATATGAAGTGATAGATTTGATCATGTGCCGTGACGCAGTTCTCTGTTGAGTGGCCATAGAACTTATGAAATTGGCAGTAATCTTTTGCGTTCCGAGTGTGATGAGGTTGGTTTCCCCTGCTTCTGGGGTAGCGGATCTCGCTTGCCAAGTCTGACTGTTCGATGCACTTCAGGGCTGTTTCGACTGATACGCTCAGCTTCGGGAGCTTCCTGTCCCTGAATTTGGGAAACCCCAACCTTGGTACCTCGAATTTTCGACTTCCTTCATATCCCCTTCGCGAGTGGTTTTCTTCGTATCCTCCTTGCATGTCATTGTATTTCCTGTTGTCGCTGTATCTCCCATCACCAAATTTTCGTTCACTTCCGTATCTTCCTTGGTCGTTTGGCCTTTCTCTCTTTGCGGAGTCCCCCACTAGATGGGTGGGCTGATCTTGCTCTCCTAGAGATAGATTATTGATCGAGTGTACCTGGTTCGATACAGCGTCCCTTCCCTGAGCTGCTTGTTCTTTAATTTCTTCTAACGTGATCCTCTCCCTTTGGTATTTCCTTAGATCTTGCAAGGTTTCCACGTTTTTGGATAAAATCTTATCGTATAGTGGGTGGTTCTTGTCCAATGCGTTTAAGAATGCTCGCACTTTGTCTCTTTCCGAGGCACCATTCCCAACTTCCACGCATTGAGTTGTCCATCTCTCGGTCAAACTTTTTGTGGACTCCTTGGGTCTGACCCTAATGCTGAAAAGCTTTTCTACTCCAGGTTTGGATGAGTTGTTGTACATGAAGTGGAGTAGAAAGACCCTTGACAAGTCCCCGAAGGATGAAATCGAGCATGCCGTCAGACTGTCATACCAGGCTAGAGCTTCTCCCTTCAAGCTGTAGGGGAAATACTTGCAGAGGACCTCGTCCTTGTCTTCCCATACTAGGAATTGCCGCTGGTACATTTTTGACGTGATGAGTTGCATCTCCCGTACCATCAAATACAGAGTTAAAAGTCGGCATTGTGCACCTGACCAGGATGGGTTTGCTGAGGAGTTCAAAACTTAGGGGGGAACGGTTGACTTCATTGGTAGCTTGTGTTAGCTTCACGTTCCCTATTGGCTGCACTCGGCTGTGGTGAAGTTCTGCTCGCATGGCTTTGACTTCGTCCACCAGTACTTTCTGCAATGCCTCCGCCTCGGCTTGCTTCTTCTCGCGCTTCTTCTCGTATGTGTGGTTTGCGCTTCCTTCATTAAATCGACTGCTCGACTGAACATGTTGGATTGTTGCTCCGCTTCCTCGCTTAGTAGTGTTTTTTGATGTCTCGGTATGATTCTTGAAGAAGATAGGTGGCTTAGAGTATGAATTCTCGTGTCGGGAGTGTCCCTCGCTGTCTCTCTTGTAATTAGATGTTGATTTCTCGGCTATTTTTTTATTTGCTTCTTGAAGTTGCTGTCTGAGTTTCTTATCTTTCTCTTCATTCTCACATCCCTTTTATCTTAAGCTGCTCTCGCTATCTCCTCCTCGGTTGGCATGTGCTTTTGAACTGCATTGCTGGGAACCTCCTCGACTTCTTTCTCATCTTCTATATAGTGTATCTGCTGTCGAGGGAATTCGTCTCCGTTAGGTCCCAAGTCTTCTATATGTACCTCGTCCTCGTTTTCCCTCTCTTGATGCTGGACTGTGCTTGCTGCTATTTCCGGGGATACTCCTCTACTAGTCGACTGTCTTGTATTTGGTCTCGAAGACCCTGTTCCTTGTCTTGACGAGTCTAC
>JAJJMA010322845.1:0-12797 GCA_023529015.1 Papaver nudicaule
GCGAAAGATGGAAATCTATGCCTAAAGGAATTTTCAAAATCCTTGTCTGACACCGCATACACCTTGTATGACAACTTAAAACCGGGAAGTATAGCAACATGGGAGGAGATGGCGCGCTTATTTCTCAAAAAATTCTTTTCCGCAAAAAGGCGAGTAACGACGGTCGATTTAGCGCGAACAACAATGGGGATCGACGAAGATCCTATGAAGTACATTACGAGGTTCCGAAGCCACGCACTCGAATTAAGCGAGGATGTGCTAGAAGACATATTGGCTGAGATATGTGTTGGAAAGATGACTGCCACCCTACGTTCGCCTTGTCCAATTTTCAGTTCCAAACGTTCGTAGAATTGGAAGAAGCGACGGCGCGGGTATCAGATTGCCTTGGGATATTCCAGCAAGCAAAAATGGAGCAAACATGGTACAATTCGGTTAACTCATTAAGCGCGGCAATTACCAGCAGTGGACCTGCCCCAGGGAGCAAGCGTCCAACACCTTTCCAGCCATATCAAGGCGCGGCACCACAAGGAGGACGGGGTGGGAATAATTCCAACAGCCACCGTCCCATCCAGGCGCCTATACCTTGCACAAGGAGCAAATCGAGAACCTTGTAGATCAGTGGGCCGCTAATGGAGAAATTAACTTGCCACCCGCCGTTGTGGATATAAATACAGTCAACAAAGCGCACGAACGATACTGCCACTTCCACAGAAGGGTGAACCACCCAACCCTCGACTGTTATGGCGTACGAAACGCGTTTTGGAGGAAAGAGAGAGCAGGGGAGATAGACCTCGGGCGACAACAAATAGACAAGGATCCCTTGCCCAAACACAACGTCATGATGATTTCCCATGACCCCAGAGATGAAGAGTGGTCGGTATGGGAGGATTCCAAGGAAGAAGCGTGTGAATTGTCTAGCGAAAAATAGGATTTTAAGGGAGCGAACAGTGTCGCCTTCCAGTTCTCCAAGACCATCATCGCACAACAATTATTTGACTCCCTCGGGTTTAGTGAAGACCAGATTAGGGAGGCATCCCAGACAATCGTTGTTATAGCTGCAGGTCATCAGGCGCTATCAAGAGGAAGGATTACTTTTGACGACAGCGATATATGCATTCCTGGGGAGCACTTACGCCCGCTGTACCTCACCGCGACTGTCAATAAGCAGCAATTAAGAAGAGTATTCATTGATGGAGGAGCGTCGATAAACCTCATCTCGGCACATACCTTGGATTTGCTGGGCCTACCAAGAGAAGAAATCAGAGAGCGGAAAACAGTGGTGCGCGGTTTCGGAGGTCACACCCAGGAGGCGATCGGAGTAATATGCCTCACTATGTCTATCGGGCCGATTAAAGCATCAGTGCCCTTCCATGTATTGGACGATCACACTTCGTTTCACCTGCTTCTAGGACGCGGATGGATACGTGATCATCACGTCGTGGCATCCACTTATAATCAGTGTATTAAAACTAGCATTGGAGGGAAGGAATACATGGTACCTGCCACAAATAACCCTTTTGGACCCGAGGAGGCGTACATGGCGGAAGCAGTTTTTTATAAGCCAGCAGAACAGGGTGACGCGGCCATGATAGGTCTGTCTCGGACAATCCCCCTACCAAAGTGGGAAGAGGATAATAAAGTTTCAGTCTTTAACCCCGCTCGTTTAGTAATACCCAAGGAAAAGAGGAAGGTCGAAGAAAAGGCATTTGTGTTCAGTACCGAAAGATTAGGGGCGCCAACAGGCGTCAAAAGATCAAAGACAGAACCAGAGCCCCGGTTCCACCGCTTTCCCACTCAGAGCGGGGGACACGTATACAGATTATAGCAATCAGCGGATATGTTGCCGCCCGATCAGTTGTGTGAAGCGTCTACAAGTCAGGCGACACCATCTCCCAACGAGGAAGAAGAAGTAACAACAGAGTCTCTGCCGGTGGAAGAACCTATAGAGATACCATCCTTGGACGAGGTGGAAGAAGTAAACATTGGTGATAATGAGGAGCAATTGATCAAGATTAGCGCGTCTCTCGGAAGGGAAGAGTGGAGAAGAATGATCGAAAGAATATAAAGATGTGTTCGCCTATACATAGAGCGAGATGCCAGGTTTAGACGCGGAATTGGTCGCGCATTCTTTATATATGATGCCACACGCTCGCCCTATAAAACAAAGGAGCCACACCTTTCATAAGGATGTCGCGTTAGCAATAAAGGAGGAGATTGAGCGATTGGTGGCAGCAAAATTTATCAAACCTATAAAGAACGCGCCATGGTTAGCCAACATCGTACCAGTAGTGAAGAAAAATTGGAAAATCCGCTGTTGCGTCGACTACAGAGATTTAAATAGGGCATGTCCAAAGGATGAATTCCCGGTACCAAATGTCGATATGCTAGTAGACGCGACTAGTAACCACCAAATGTTCTCGTTTATGGATGGTTACAGTGGCTATAATCAGATTAAAATGAACACCGTAGACGCGCACAAAACGACATTCCAAACGTCGTTCAGTTGTTTCTATTACGTGGTAATGCCCTTCGGATTGAAGAACGCGGGGGCGACTTACCAACGAGCCATGGTATCTATCTTCCATGACTTGATCCATAGGCAAGTCGAGGTATATGTCGACGACATTGTGGTCAAGTCCCAGAAAAAGGAAGACCACATCGATCATTTACGTATGGTATTTGAGCGCTGCAGGCAATACAAACTCAAGATGAACCCTCTGAAGTGTGCTTTTGGGGTCACATCAGGTAAGTTCTTAGGTTTCGTGGTCACTAGCACGGGGATCCAGGTAGATCCAGGAAAGGCGCAAGCAATACTTAGTATGGACAGCCCTGCCAATATGCACGAGCTTCAAAGCTTTCTGGGGAAAATATCGTATGTTCGGAGGTTCATACCGGGCCTCGCCCAGATGATGGCCGTTTTCACTCCACTCCTAAAGAAAGGATGCGCGTTCCAGTGGGGAGACGCTCAACGGACCGCTTTCGAAAGTATAAAGCGATGCCTAACTTGTCCACGAGTCCTTCGACCACCGATACCTGGAGAGCGCCAGCATCTTTATCTAGCATGTACCACCGAGGCCATAGGAGCGCTCCTCGCCCAAGATTTAGGAAACGACCAGCTTTTTCATATATATTACGTGAGCCGTGTACTGAAAGATGCTGAGGTAAGATACCCACGGATCGAGCAAGCGTGCCTGGCCCTGATATATGAAGCTCAAAAGTTAAGACCATACCTGTTGGCGCATCAGACTGTGGTAGTTGCCACGGCGAACCCCATGGTCTATTTGGCCGAGCGACCATACCTGACCGGTCGAACCGCGCGATGGTCTCTTCAGTTGTCAGAATTCGGTTTACATTACCAAAGACCGCGAGGCATAAGAGGCCAAGCAATCGCAGATCTCTTAGCCGCGTTCCCAGGAAGTGATGAGGCCGATATCCATGAGGATATCCCAGGGGAAGTAGCTGAGCTCGAAGAGGAAAATACCTGGGACATGTACTTTAATGGGTCGTCTTACGGAACATATGGGGGAGCGGGCATCGTGTTTGAAACACCAGAAAAGGAGTTACTGTCGTTTGCCTTTAAACTGGATTTCGCCTGTAGCAACAATGTAGCTGAATACGAGGTGTTCCTAATAGGACTCAAGGTGGCAGAACGAATGGAACTTCATCGACTCCATGTACATGGCGACTCAAAATTGGTCACGAGCCAGGCAGGAGGAGAGTTCCATGTCAAGGAAGAGCGTTTAGCACCTTATCGCGCGGAAGCACAGGAGCAGATGGCTAAATTTGCCCAAATAGAATTAGGACACACGGGAAGAGCCATGAACAGGCATGCCGACGCCTTGGCAACAATAGCGGCAAATTTCAATTTGAACGGCAAAGATGAAGGCTCGATTACTATACACAGGCAAGAGCTCCCCAGCACATGGTTACGAGGGATGAAATTCGAAGAAGAAAACGATTGGAGAAAAGGAATCATGAGGGAACTCGATAAGCCGAAGGAAGAAAGGTCGATATTGTTTAAAAGGCTGAAATCCTTTGTGGTTATCAAGGGGCAATTATATTACCGAATGGCGGGGGGAGCCCTAGCACGGTGCGTAGGGAATCAAAAAGCGGTAAACCTCTTGAATATAGTTCATCAGGAAACCTGGGGCACTCGGGAGTAATTCCGCTATACAGAAGGCTACAAAGAAAAGGGTACTACTGGCCCGAGATGGCAACACATGCCGCGACCATACAAAATAATTGCACGGAATGTCAATCGCCGCCGCAACCATCGGAGGTCTGTACGGTCTAAGAGTTGGATTGAAGGCAGCCATACATTAATTATTTAAGGAACAGATTACTCCCGGGAGACGATGTGGAAGCTTTAATAATAAAGAAAAAGGCGGCGCGTTTCTTCATCGACGATGGGGTATTGTACAGGAGGAGTTTTAACAACGGGGCCCTAAGGTGCCTAAGCAAAGAAGAAGCGCAGATAGTGATGACCAAGGCTCATGAGATGGAGCATCAAGGAAGGCGCAAGCTATTTATACACATTCACGAAGGGGGGCACTACTGGCCTACCATGGAGGCTGACACAACAGATTTTGTAAGAAAATGCGACATCTGCCAGCTCCATGGGAATGTCATACAAGCGCCGCACAAAGAATTACACAGTGTGGTTGCTCCGTGGCCCTTCCACAGCTGGGGTCTGGACTTGATCGGCCCTATAAATCCTCTATCCTCTGGGAGGCATAAATACATAATCACGGCCACGGAATACTCAACCAAGTGGGTAGAAACAACCTCTACGAAATTACGAGGGAGAAACTATTGTCGCGTTCATCAAAGAATACATCATTTGTCGTTTCGGCGCGCCAATGATCATTCTCTCGGACAACGGTACTTCCTTCATCAACCAGAAGGTGGCAGATCTGTTGGCCAAGTACCATATAAAACAACATGCATCGACTGAATATTACCCGCAAGGGAATGGATTAGCGGAATCCACTAACAAAAATCGATTTAACACAAGGGCAATGATAACCCTGGTCGATTGGGCACCGAAAACCCACAAGGAGCGCACTGAACACGCTTCCTCAGGAGCGCACTGAGCACGCTACCTCGTAACAAAAATCGATTTAACACAAGGGCAATGATAACCCTGGTCGATTGGGCACCGAAAACCCACAAGGAGCGCACTGAACACGCTGCCTCAGGAGCGCACTGAGCACGCTACCTCGTAACAAAATCGATTTAACACAAGGGCAATGATAACCCTGGTCGATTGGGCACCGAAAACCCACAAGGAGCGCACTGAACACGCTGCCTTAGGAGCGCACTGAACACGCTACCTCTTTACAGCCAAATTCAATCCGACACCAAAGAACACTACTAACGTTAGCCCATGAGGCACATAAACAAGAGCCTTCAAAAGTTTTTTAACAATAAATAAGAGGCGCGCGTAATAAATCTCGCCTTTCTTTTACAGTACTAAGCAAACATAAAGAAAAATCAACCGATTACAGAAAAGCGCGCCTTTACAAGTACAAGGAACACTAAAACACACATCAAAACATCGGTCAGTTTGGCCAGCTCGGCCTCACATTCAGCAACACGCTGTGCGACAAAGATAACAGAATCCTTCGCATATAAAATATAGCCTTCTTCTATGGAAAGTTGTTGCACGAGGTCATTATAGCGGTGACGCGCCTTACCTTTCAACATTGGATCCGCGCCTGCACGACGAATCAATCCCATAGTCTCACATTGATCAGAGAGGGCAGCGCGTTTGTCTTTGCATCGCCGCTCATGCGAATGGAGTAAACCTCTCGTCTCTAAGAGGACATCACGTAAGCGTTTTGCTTCCTTCTCAAGATTAGCACGAGCCAATGCGCCAGGAATAGCAGGGAGAGCCAATACCCACAAACCATCCAAAGAAGCCATTTTGACTGGTTGAGATGAAACTGAATAACAATCGAAAACGCTTTTATACTGACAAATTGGCACATTCAATATAAAGGAAGCCGCTCTGGGCACGAACGACACATGTCCAATAGAAACATGTTTTCATTAATTAAAACAGGCCATACGGCATCTACACAAGGGAAAAGAATTAAACCAAAGGCATGACCGCGCCTACAGCCAAGGCGCGCCTACAACGCTCCAGTTCCTCATCAACATCCTTGAAAAATCGTTCGGCCTCCAAGAGGCTACTAAGAGCGCTAGTACGGAGACTATGAGTCTTGTCCATTCGCCGACGAAGCCCTGCCTCATTATGAGAGCCAAATTGAACACCAGGAGCATGACCAGCGACACAAGCGGCCTCCCATTCAGTGTGATGTTCATTCCAAATTTGTTGGAGAGCCTCATAGTCTTCTCGTCTATGCGTAACCAATAGTTCCATTTCCTCCTTGACTGATTCCAGTCGTCCAATTTCGCGCTCCAGATCCAAAGGAGTGGACATAGACGGCGCGGAAGACAAGGTTACAAAATAGCCGCGTAAACGAAACGCCATTTGAAACTGTTTGCAAACAAAGAAAGAGAAAAAGAAATGGAATAGGAAAAGAGAGAATGAGGATAAAAGAAAGCTCAGAAAAGAACACACATATATATATATATATATATATATACACATTCAAAAGTCAATATTCAGAGGTTACATTTATTGCTACACGAAAATCGAAAAGACAACCCCATTGGCCATAAAACACCCCCTAAACACTTCGACTCCGAAACGAACGAAAGAATACAAAAGCACGGGCCAACGATAAGTTTATTATGCGTAGGGCACGAGAGACATCGTACAAACTCAGAGTAGAAAACACCCGTCACGCCCTACAGCTCCGGAGACGTTCCAAAGAAATCTCATCAGGCTCATGCCCAGACAGTCTCATCCTCTCCACTAAGGAGTTCACTTCAGCAAACTCAAGGCAAGAGTCATCCGACAGCTTCCCAAAATAAGTAACCACTATAAGCAAAACAAAGCTCGCCCTACGCAAACGATGAATTTCATCGATAACCTCCTCACGAGATAGCGCCATCCACCCAAGTGTCTGCAAACAAAAAGAAATGGAGGATGCAAACAAACAAAGTAACAAAACGGACAATCCAGCTATTTATACAGGATCAGTCATTAATACGAGCATTAAAGACCAACACGAAAATCAATATCCATAATCCAAACAGCAAACAAACAAATCCTTCCTCTCTCAAAAAAAAAAAAAGGGTCGGCCCCCCCCCCCGCACCAAACGTTTCACACACCCAATAAACCATGGAAAGATGGGGAAGAGGAAAGAATTCACGACTCGGCCTCAAATTCAGCCAACTCTTTTCGCTTCTCTTCCAGCTCTTGATTGACTTGCGCGACCTCCCGTTCTACCTCAACGAGGGCATCAGTAACATTACTGAACTCCAAGGCAATCTTCCTCTGCTCTTCAGTCTTGATCTCGACCTCGGCCACCAACCGCTCCTTCTCTTGAACCAGTCGTTCAATTTCGGAAGATAGCTTCGAGGTTCTGGGATCATGCCTGGTCCTCACCTTTTTTAGCAGTTCCTGCAGCCAGGTAATGTTAAACCGCATATAGTCTGCAGTCAAAAGAATCCCCTCCCATTTCGCCATCTGATTCTCGGAGGGTGGGTTCTGATCAGCACCGAAAAGACCGGCCGCCACGACCAACAGGTCGCGGACCATTTTGACTTGTGTCGTCGACCCGAGACAATCTGCCATTTTCGCAGGCACGAGGTGGCCATGACGCCTTAGAATTTTAGTGTAAGTGCCCACGTGCGGTTTAGGGACCCAGAACCCATGTACGAGCTCAAAAGCATCATCTTCAAAACCAATCTCTGAATGATCGAAGACTCGTTCGAACATGGGCAGAACAGCAAGATTACGGACCGTGCTGGCAGGAGAAGAATAAGCCGCGTTAACATAAGAAGAGCGAGCTGTATTAATAACTGGAGAGCGAGCCGCAACGGTAGCAGGCGTACCCAACACCGCGGAAGCTGAGGGGCGGTTGACGATTTTATCGTTCCTGGGGTGCAAGGAATTCCTCATACGTTTCTCGCTACCCGCACTATCAGTCTCTTTGTTCACACGTTTTCCCATATCCGCTTCATACCAGAAGATAAGTCAGTTACGCGACACAAACTCATAAGTGAAAATGATAAAATATCTAAAACAAGCCGACATGGCTCACCTGCTCAGAGGGTAATGAAGTCGCTTCCTCTTCAACGTCTATATCACCTGCTTGCTCGTCAGAGTAACCACCTTCGAAGGAACCTAGAGCAAAACGCATACACCAAACAAACTCAAAACTCTCTCGATTCACAAAAAATGAAACAGATACTAGGGCCTTTATATAGGTTTTTTTCGCTTGGAAAGGGGGATTAAATGCGCTCCACGTGTAAAATTTAATGCATACCTGGATCAGACAGTACAAGAGCAGAAGAAGACGGGCCCACTTGATGTTCCTTCCCTGACATCGATGAACTGAAAGATTCCAAAATGGCAGACGGAGAGTTCAGGGGGTTAACCTCACCGCGCCTAACGGAACAAACTAAAGGCTGCAAGCGGGTTAACCTCATCACATCAGCCGGCTTGGGGCCAGCGCTTTTGTTACGATGTTCAAGTTCTTTCACAAACTCTGGATTGCTCGAGCGAGCAGGAGTCTGTACGGAAGCGACACTCTTCCTCTTCGAGGAGGTTACCGGACGCGCCTGTTTAGTACAAGACTTATTAGAAAGGGAGGAAATACACCGAGGAACGGGGACTATGCCCGCTTCCCAGTTTCGTTTATCAGTCAAGGCCTTCTCACGCCACTCATTCTCGGGCATATTAAGCCACTCCTCCAGAGACCGCTTACGCGGCCCTGGATCATGAGCGTCGTCAGGCTACGTGCAAGCAAAAACTTAAGTAAACACATGACTCTAGGAAAAAAAATGCAAACACCGAATTGATACGCCAAAGGGGCGGTTACTTACCGCAACACCTCTGCCCAACACAGTACTAGGCGCTGAAGGAGACGGTTTGGAGACTCTGGTTGTCCGCGATCGTCCTTGTCCGCCAGCAGCTTTTGGGGAGGGAAGGGGGACTTTCCTCTTTGACTTATGCTTCACAACTGCGTCAGGATCCAAAGGAAGAGGACCTCAAGCTGTCTCAGAAGAATTCCGAGCGCGACCCTTGTTCCCGGGAACCAGCCTGAGAGGTTCTCCTATACTCTTCTCAAGCACAAAACGGCTAACGCGATGCATCTCATAAAGCTCGTTATTGTCCGGCGCATGGTAAAAAACACGAGTGGTGACCAGAAAGTTCATCACGCGCGTTAAAAGCTCTTCCCAATACAAACGCCAATCCGCAAAAACGCGGAGAGAATCCCGAGCAGGTTGGAGATAACGGATGGTGAAGGGGACTGGACGACAGCGAAGCATGCCCCCATCAGAGTAGACAAACCTATCATAACAAGCCTCAATCGAGGCACCATCCAGGATAAAAGGACGCAAGGGAGGTGGAGGAACCCCCTGGTCAAAACCCGTTTGGCGGACAACCCGATCGAAGTTATAGGCCTCAATTGAAAAAGGAGGGGTACCGAAATACTACCAACTTTTCGTTTTGGCTCGTGAGTCTTATGGTTTAAGTCTGGACGATCTCAAAAATCAATATCCAAACTTATAACTGGAGTTGTTAAACCTCGACAAAGAGTACTTTGGAGTCAACTCTACAGTTACACTAGTACAAATATGGGCTTTGGTGACAGTTCAATATTTAAAACCATGACAGTCCACAAATGAACTGTCATAAAAGTATAAGCAATCAGACACACCTAACAGTTTCTTAATAAAACTGACACCTATAGTAAGAACAATCATGACACATTTTTTAACTGTTATTAAATAGAAATACAGTGACAGTTTTTCATTACAAACTGTTACCATTCTTTCCTATTATAACTGTTCCATAGTAAAAATGTTACTACTTAACCACTTCCGAAAAAAATACGCACGATGGTTTGTTTAGTGGGTCCTTGTTGTTAGTGGGTCTAGAGAGAAGAAAAAAAAAGAGAAGAGTCGAGAGAATCGACTCCCCATTACTGGTGAGAACCTCAAACTCAGTTTCCCAGTACCATCACCCATCTGTCTCCATTTCCGTTCAATATGAAAAGCCTAATCTCTCTCAACAATTATTATGTTTTTCCAAGAAGATCTCATCTATTTAGGTTTGTTTTCTAGATCTGTTTTTCTGTTGCATGAAGCCCTAGTTCTGGATTGAAATATCATTGTTGAGGAGTTTTGTTTGATATTGTAGGAATTTTCAATCCAAAACATTCTTCTCCTTCACCTATTTGGGCGGGTGGCCTTGCCGCTGGTTCTATTAATCGAATTAAGAGACTACCGTTCAAAACCTAGGTATGAAAATCAACTTTTATCTGGTTTTTAAGGTTTTCATTCTCCTTCTCTTTCTTAAGATTCTGAGTTGGTTTTCTCCTATAATTGTCTGTATTAAAAATGTGGAATCCGGGTTCTCAATTGCGACTATGTTCATCAATCATTATGCTGCAATTTTGAAAACCCAATGTTCAATTTCTGTAAAGATATTAAATTATGCAAACCCATGTTTTAATTTTGTTTTAGTTTGAACGATATGGATTCTCAGTTATGGAAATCTTGATTTACACAAACTATAAGATATGTTGATAGTTTAGGTAGTAGTTCTATAATCTGATTGTTAGGTTTTGATTTGTTCAGGCTTGTCAGCTTTTGTTAGAAACTCTAGAGTCCTGAATGATATTTGATTCTGCTTATTCATACTCTTAGTACATATTTAATGTCTCATTCTAGAGATTAGTTGCAGGGAAGGTTGACTGCTGCTTTCTAAGGTATAATTTTTTAATATCTACATTTGGTTTCGTTAATATAATGTCTTTCATGAAATTATTAGGATATTATTTCATGTTGCATGGTTTTTCATGTGCTAAATCAAGGATTTTATGTGGCTTTTAGTTGCAGTGAGGTTGACCGCAACTCTCTAAATTCTGGTTTTTGAACCTGAACCCATGATTCTTATGCAGAATGTGTATTACTCTGTTACAAGATTTAATTTCTGGGTTGTTCAACCAGTATTCCTTTTGATGGTCTCACTTCTCTTATGGTTAGTTGCATACTGAATAGTTCAACCAGAATGTGTGAGTGAACTATCCATGTCAAGGATGTATTCAGATTCCCAGACAGAAAAGTTATACTTTTCAAAATCCTCTCTAACTTTGTTGTCTTAATTGGTGCAGCTATGCTTACCTTATCCTACCAACCAGAATGTGTGAGTGGTATATCCATGGCAAGGATGTATTCAGAAAAGAAAGCTATACTTTTCAAAAAAAATCCGTCTTTGTTTGTTTGATTGGTGCAATTATGCTTCCTCTTTGATCATGACCTTATCCTACCGGATGTGGAGTTGACTGGAGATACATTTTCATTGTAAGGTTCATTGTTCAGTCATCACATCCTATATCCTGGGTGTTAGTAGTATGTGTCCCTGATTTATGTTTTACACTCTTTATGATTTTGTTTAGTATCTCTATGGTTTCTTGTTCTATGATCTTAAAAGATTAGTGTTACTTGTTGGTCATATGTTTAGATTTTAGAGAGCAATGGAAGTGCTTCACTCTTAAATCGGTTTTGATTCTTTTCGTGGTAAATCTTACATTTTTTTTCGTTGGTGTCTTTTGACTGGAATGCGTCTCAAATATAAAGGTATTTTTAACTTTTGTGGTATCTAAATGAATCTCAAGCGGTGGGAACTTCTGAATAGGTACTACGGTGGTGACGGTTGGACTTGCAGTGAGATTAGGATGACATGATGTGGCTTAAGATGACATGAAAACTTTGTGTTCATGTGGTGTCGACATGCGGGGTCCCTTATTATTTTGAAAGATAGTATGCGTCATATTTGATTTTAGTTTATGGTCGCTTAGATCGACTAATTAAACTAGCATGATGTCTTTTGACTAACTTTCTGTTTCACCCAGGGCTTTCATATGGCATATATCTAATTGCTCCACGGTTGATCTATGAGTTGATTTCGGATTTGATGACTAATGTTGTTGCTGCACTTCTATTTTAAGTTTGATTTTTACCTGTAGACTCCCTGTATACAACATCAATCTACGGTCAAGGCGCCTTCACTAGTAAAAGTTGAAGAGAGAAAGGGAGAGTTCTGTGAGTTGTATCTCGTAATTTAGAAGATCAAATTGTTGTCGAAATTGTTTCATAAGTAACATTTTCTTATAGATTATTTTGTTTTCTTGCAGGGTATGATCATTGCACTCCAATAGTATTTAGCGCTGTAAAGGGATTGGGCATGAGCATGGCACCTTTAGTCAGCCTTTTATATTCCCAACTCATTTTTAAACCAGATGGTTTAACAACATTCAGAATTTAAAAGTCGGAACATTAAATGAGATCAACTTGTGCAAATTGCTTTTACAGATTTTATAGATAACCTTCACTGGGAAGTTGTGCAAATTGCTTTTTGGAGGCTGAACAAAAGATGACTGACATAGTGCAAGAAGTTAAAGAAGGTATGGAGAAGATTCAAACTGACATGAGGAAACTAAAACTTGAAGCAGTGGAAGCTCGCAAAGTAGAACAAGTATGTTTAGATAACCTTCTCTTTTTTTTACATGTGTTTATCATGTGTTATTACTGTAGTGTAGCGTGTGCTTGTTTATTTTAATTATCTATTCTGTCATTGCATGTCCTCCCGCACGGAAATGTGTAAAAGAGCAGGGGATCATTCATTATTCTTGAACAAGTGGCAAGCCAA
>JAJJMA010322846.1:0-11624 GCA_023529015.1 Papaver nudicaule
AGGTTGATCCTACATTTCGTGAATTGGAAAATGAGTGATGCAACAATCGGTATCTTGAATTTTTGTACCAATCACACTAATCACAACCTAAACTATCCATTCCCTAATACCAATCAATATCGATATGATTCCTGTAGTTATAATTTAAGATCTATTCGTCAAAAAAATCGCTGCCTCGGCAATTACACCATTAATGGAGCCCTGTTATAAACCCCTTTTTGAAATATCTATGAAAGAGAAATTAACCTCCTATCCTCAACCAAAATAACCACCCCCACCAATACATTCGACCATAACCACCACTAACCCATCTACATCCTGATGCGGCGTCGCCATCAAAACCCACCACTAGCACATCTACATCAGCAAAACCCACCACCAACACCGGCAACAATAATAATTGGTTTTTTTTTTACAGGACTAACACCAGCAAAACCCAATCTTCTGTATATAACACGACCAACAACACCACGACCGCCACCACCAATACCGGCAACAGAAACCCATCTCCCTTACCCCAGAAATTGAAACCAAAAATTACGATTTTGATTTTGATACTAGGCATTTCTTTCTTCATTTTAGAACTGATTGTGGATTTAGGATTTTAATTATGAAGTTGATATCAGTAATAGGTTTGGACTTGATGATTTCGTGGAAAGAACAGTTGCTGGTTCTGTACTGTTGAACCAAAGAAGAGGAGAAACCGAGGAAGAAGATAATGTACTGTGAAGGGGTAAACATGTAAAATCAAAAATAAATATAATGATTATTAAAAACGATTTAATAGATATTGGTCAAAAAAGGATTTTAACGGTCAACGGTTTGGTCCAGGTACCAAACCTTAATATCTGAAATGTTGGGTACCAACGCTATTTGTTGGATATTTGTTGGGTACCAAATATTAAATAGCCCCTCTGAAAATAGATAATGAAATACCTCTCAAAGTATACAATAGTGTGTTGGTTTTCAACAAGAATACGTTATAAATAGAACCAAATATAAGCAATAGAAAAGAAAGCTTCAGCCCAACGCGTCTTCAGAGCACAACCGAACTTGCTATCTGAAACTGGAGTGGGAAACGAGTGAGCACATCATCTCAAAGGGGTGCTCAGTGGAAACAAGTACAACATTCAAGTAATCACCAACATGCTTTAAAGATTTACTAAAGAAAGAAGTTAACCCCTTTAACACCCAACACTCAACAAGTCAACGAAATATAACATGTTAAGTAAGGATTGTTATTTTAATCCGTCCCGCATAACAATCTCATAAAGTGCCCATACAAATTATGAAACCAGGATTTTTCTCCCGAGTAAACGTTAGCATAACCAGTCATACTAGAATGATATTCCTAAAGAATGGTTCAACCATTACCAATAAAACCATAACAAACAAGCACAATATGCGTATGACTGATTTTCCCCAAATAATCCGAATATTGTAAAATATAATATTGAGACCGAAGAGCAACAACCCTACTAAGTAATATCGACAACGGAAGAGCATCCACACTACTAATAATATTGAGACGGAAGAGCATCCGTCCTACTATAAATAATCATATATAAATTTGAGACTGAAGAGCAGCAACCCTACTAAGTAATATTGAGACTGAAGAGCATCAGCCCTACTAAGTAATATTGACAACGGAAGACCATCCGCACTACTCAACTTAGCGAGAAGCTGTGGAGAAACACAGACACTCCTCGCGGGGAAACCAGACAGCACATATCATGCGCATACCCATCCAATACACAAACATGCTTACAGATAATTAACATTAAACAAATCAATGATTGCAAGAAAGGTATAAGAGTTCCCACAGTATATGACGATAAACACACGTTTTCCTAAAAGTTATTACACAAACAATCATATATAAATTTCAATACACTAACCTAACTACTACCAGTCAGGTCCTAGCTCTCCCATTTCCAAAAGAAACCTAAGTCTTAAGCCAAATTAAACTACTAATTCTCAATTTCATCGTTAGTTTCTTACATTAAACGCCACTTTATCATTAAACTCTAATCTTGGTTAATCTAATGAAATATACTCCCTCCGTTTCTAAAACATAGGCACAAAAAACATTTTCCTAAAATATAGGAAACTTAATTGAACTAAAAATATTTCACTAGAACTAATTTTTTTTATATAATTGATTTATTTTTAGTTTCATTAAGCCAATCATAAAAAAAAAATTAGTTCTAATCAAATATTTTTAGTTCAATTAAGTTTCCTATGTTTTAGGAAAATGTTTTGTGTGCCTATGTTTTTGAAACGGAGGGAGTATGAACAAACATTAATTAATAAGCCTAGTAAAAATTCTAACAAAATTACCGTGTCGATTTTCCCTAAACTCCACCACCACCCCAACACAGTACCGATGACACCACCCTTTGTACACCTTTCTTTCTTTAGCAAACATCTTCCGTCACTTTTCAAGATTCATAGTAACTAGCTGCTCAAACTCACTATATAATCTCCCCCCTTAACTTTCACTCTTCGTAGCCGTTCATTTTTTCAACTTAAAACTACAGCCGTCAGATTAAAAGAAATTCAACCAAAAAATTCTGTGTGTACTATTCACAGTATCCGTTAGATCATAGGATTTTAAACCTCCGGAAGCAATGATGCCCGTCGATTGGATGAACTCTTTTTTCCGACGAAAAGACTAAGTTACCCCTTCACGTTTTTTATGTTTATTTTTTTTGCCTGTGTCTTCGTTAATATTTCGGTAAATTCTTTAACAAGAGGGGCAAATGCTTAACTCTAATTTATTCTCTATCTGTTCAATTCGTTTTCCAAATTCGACCAACCTAAATTTCGTCCAATTTCTTCTCTGTGTTCTCTTCTTCCCAAATTCAAATGACCTAAATTTTGGAATTTTCATTCTTTCTAACAACAAATTTGAGTTCATGATTATATGAATCCCATAAATTCTTGAAGAAAACAATCTTGATTAATCAGATCTTCTTGATGCCGATGAAGGTATGCATTAAATATTCAAATTCAATCATTAACAATACAACAAAACTAGGGTTTGTTGCGGTTATCTATAGTAACGTTTAATGAAAAACTTGAAATTTCTCAAATTGTATGTTTTAAGGGATTCCAATTCTTGAATTAGGTTTTATGAATTTGTGAAACTTGGGATTTAATGAATTTGGAATTTGATGAGTACTGTTAATTGTTCCTGTAGTACCGTCAATGGTGCTGTAATAACTTACGCCTTTATACTAGCTAGCATATTTACTTCCAGAACACAGTAATAAGTATTTGCGAACTGATTTTTGATCCATACCGATCAAAAAAAAAAAAAAAAAAAAACTGATTTCTGATTCAAAATCTTACGCTAACTTTTATCACATTTTAAGCTTAATTTGTAGATGGATTTTCATCCCCGTCAAAGGCCACGACTAATTGAGTTAGCAAAAAATAAAGGCAATCCCAGCTGTGGCGCGTTCTCAATACATTGACTGAAATTGAAAATGAACAATTCCTTGAAAAAGGTCGAGTCGCTTACAATAAGCGTATAATAAGAATTCGAAATAGGGTTGGGAATGACCAGGAAGCGTGTGTGGAGGTATGTAGCTACAAGTTTTGTATTGATATATCATGTATGGTCCCGTTCCTGTAGTACAACAACTAATCTTCTATTGTTAAGTTCTTGGTCTCCTGTGCCCTTTTGGATTCACTCTTTCTCGGAGAGGTAATATTTCCAAGTTTTATAAGCATAATGATTAGAAACAGTTGTCTATTGGTTGATTTTGAATTGCAGTGGGAGGACCGCGTGTAGAGAGATCTTTTCCGCTACGATGTCACTGCCTGTGAGACCAAGGTATTCAACAGTTTGCACATATATTACTTGAAAAGAAACATTACAATTTGATTTATGGTAGAACTTCCATGAAAATGTTGTAGTTAGTACCAGTTTTTACACTCAAACTAAAATGACAACAACACAGGCTACTCCAAAATGAGGGAGTTGAAAATCCAAAACTGTTTTCATTTTGGAACTTCATAAATTGTTTGCAAACTGTTGGACCATGCTCATATGACCGAACGGTTTATGATTGTTGATCACGTTGTCATTTCAGATGTTATATTATCCATGAAGCTGGAGAAGAAATATATGCATGTATTTTATCTCTAACGTACAAACATATAGCTGTTATAATTTCCTATTGTGTAATTGCATGTACCTATTTATCCAAGTCCACAATTAATAGGTCACAAAGAAATAGAAATGGAACTTTAGAAGTTTGGTATGCACCAGCATCGATCCTTTTGTTTGTAGGCTTTACTAAATTGTTTGCCATCTCCAAATTTTGTTACAGTTTTTCTATCATTCGATTGCCATCTACATTGTTAAGGTCAAAACTCCCCTGCATCGGTCATATAGATTTTACACAACAACAATTAAGACAGATGTTGCTTTCCCATCACATCATCTTAACCTATAGGAATTTGAAATTCATAGAGTTTCTGCAATATCTCATGTGCATTTAAAAGAAACATCACCTGTGTAACGAAAATGATCATGACATCCTATAAACACCAACATTTTATCTGTTAGATAGGTGCACTCGCATCACGTTCTGTCAGGCGCCAAAAACCAGTGGGATGAATAGTACAAAACTATAAAAAGGATGAGATAGTACTGCAATATTTTTAATTTTCAATAGCTATTTATTTTGAATTTAGGACTTTAAAGATAAGTTTGTCACTTAATGCAGATTTGGAAACAGGACGTTGAATCCTTGCTATTTGGAAACAGAGGTATCCAAAACCCCTTATTGGAGGGGTTTTAGATACCTCTATTTTGTCTCACTAGAGGGTCTCCCTAATATAACCTACGACCCTTAAAACAACCAATTATATCAATGGTTGGACCGAAGCCCATTAACTATAAGCCCAGATAACTAGGTAAAGAAATAAACGAGTTTCGAACTTAGGATGTTGATATCACCACCAAGCGACTTTACAATAATTTTTTTTTAATAAGCAAAAATATTGATATTGATATGTATACATACACACGTCCCGTTTACAAGACCTTTTACAATTGAGAATTCATTCGTTAGAATGAAACAAGGACAATGCTTATTTTATTTCATACATTTTGACACTGTAACACATTACATACATGAATTTGCCAACTTAATGCAGGAGTTTTTTGGATGGGATTAGGACTTTGCGGCAATATTCACCAAGTGCCCATAATGGAAAAATGTTTCTGAATGCCGCGTAGTGTAGCATACAGTTCTTCATAAACACTCCAGTAATTTCCTGCAAACACATACATTTGTGTAAGTCAAAGTTGAAACATTGGAGAAAATGCCACATTGTCATATTGATTATGGTTCCTAATACGTTGTTTGAGGCGTGAGGCGAGGCGAGGTGAGAGCCAAACAAGTCGCATCACGCCTCAGGTGCCTAGGCGCGGCTAAGGCCCCTGGCAATAAAATAAATTAAAGGTAATGGGCTGGCGCATTAGTCGACTTGGGCGCATCACTGGCGAGGCGCCCAACCTGCGACTCGTGCGCTTTGTGTGCCTAGGCTAGCGCCTCGGTCGCTTTCCAAACTTGATATTATACTGTAATATCAAGTTTTTTTATTTTGTATCGCTCACCTGTTGTGGGAAATCTCCGTTTTCCATCTGGTTATTGATCAAAACCTTCGCTGCACGGTGCAGAGGTGTTGCATCCCTTTCAGCCTATGAACAGACAACGAAATCAGTCGTACGCAAGTAAATTAAGCTTTCCTATAACACAACTCAGTACCTAAGTAAACATGTTTAGGATGGACTATTACCTGACCACCGTAAATAAGACCCATTAACGCCCATGCCGTATGCACCAAGTTGGTTTTGTTGTCCTCTAGAGGAATAAATTCCTGTTTCAATAAGTATCGAACAAGTTAAAATACGAAAGTTATAGAAAGGGAACCAATAATGTCATTCTCTGTTATAAAATGCGCCCTAGGCGCCAAAGGCGCATGAGTCGCTTGGTGAGCGCCTCGAGTGCGCCTGATGCGCTACCCTGTGATTGAAAATTTTCTGGTCGCATTAGGCGCCTTAGCCGCGCTTGAGGCGTGATGCGATTGGCTTGGCGCCTCACGCCTCAAACAACATAGAACCACATCATTGCCCTTGAGTCGTGGATTCGCAAGCATTTTTCTCAGAACAATGAATTACCTTCTTTGGGCAGGATAGATAACTCTCCCCCCAACCTCCAGATTCTCTTTGAGTTGATAAAAGAAATTCGCAAGCTTTGCGGACGGTTGGACTATTGTAGTAGTTCTTTCCAGCAGCAGCCAAACCACGTAGTGCAAACCATGTCCCGTAGATAAAACATATTCCCCAGTTCCCATACCATGAACCATCAGCCTGCTGTTGGTCTTCAAGGTAGCGAACTGCCTTCGCAATAAAAGTTTCAATTTCTTTCTTGCGATGTCCTGGATGTAACTTCATAAATACCACAAGAGCTTGAATTGCTGATGCAGTGCATTCCACGTATCTGTACAGAAACAACACCGTTCGGCTAAGTACACGACTAAGAAAAATGTAAGTAGAGAAGTTAACTAACATCAGTATCCTTACTCATGCTCGACAACGATGTCCTGAAAGAACTCAGTTGGATTAAGAACCTCCAACCACTCATGTGATGTTGCTGGCTCCCATGCTGCCAGGCCACCTTTTGGACCCTATAACCCGTACATAATCGATTAACACCAATGTGATAGTCCAACAAACAAGTATAACAATGGCCAAGTTTGGTGTTCAATGTTGTCCTTACCTGCAGGGATAGAAGGATTTCAACAGAATCATACAACCGTTCGTTCGCCATTTTCTCACCAACAATCTCTGGTGACATTTGTGAGAACAATAGACAGCCCTGACAAGCAGTGGAAATTCTAAATTAGTCATGAGAATCATAGATTGCGACGAATATGCATAAGCACATGTCAGGTTAAAATTTTCCAATTAGCAGGTACTTACAATGAGTCCTTCTGCAGTACAATCTGAAACTTGCCATCCATGATCTTGATCCGAGAAAGTCCACGAACCTTTAGAAATGTGCCGGTACATGCTTTTGAAGTCTCCAGAAGGGTTATCTTTAACCTGTGAAGCTTTTATGAACTCATGTCCTTTCTTAAGGGTAGAACCGATTTCGTCAGTAAGATCACTGGCTATAAGTGCTTGAACTCCAAAACCAGTGTCCCACATTTGACTTCCAAAACTCTGCATCCGAAGTCCGTCTTCGGCAACCCACAAGTAATCAGGAACCCTTGCCAGATGTTTCTTGAATGCATCCGAATTCGGATCTTCCACCCAACAAGCAAGCATACAGAGTGCCTTCTCTACGCAACCAATGGTAATGTAACGGCTATTCTCATCTTCGTAGTGAATGTGCTTCATTGTAACTTGTAAAGCTCTTTCACGCACTATAGAACCAGGCCACTTTGTCAGTAGTGGTTCAGTTAAGTGGTACAGAGAATCCCATATCATGTTCTGGACTGAAGGATGCGGATAGTAGAGATCCTCCTGCAATATTTATGCCGGTAATTAGCTTATAACAGATATGAAAAACACGTATTGTGAAGGCTAAATTACAGAACGAACAATAACAAACCTTAGCGCACTCATGACGTGTTCCGTTCCATTCAATTTTATCGTAAGGTTGGACATGAAGCTCTTCTCTTAACGACAAAATGAGATCCGTGATTGGACCAACAAACCTCTTCCCGTACAAATAAGACATTGGCATGTAAACCAATCGACAATAACACCACATCTTTGCTGCATTTTGCGTAAACGTATATGTCAGATACGAGGAGCATATGATCTCTAAGCCGTAGAATTAACAACAGTGTATAATACGAACCAGGATGCATAGGCAACATCGAAGGAAGAAGCCAAAATTCCGGGGGCATTGGGTTGCACCCTGCCCACTCATATACTCCAAGTATCGAAAGCCAAGTCTTTCCCCACGATGGTATGGATGTTACACCGCCGTGATCAAGAATCCACCCTCTTGCTCTTGAACAAGCATTGTCAAGACCATCGTCAGGCCCTAATCCTAACATTCGCATGCAAATGTAGTTCAGAGTAGTACCGAACATGGTACTATGACCCTCGATATGAAACCCAAAGCCTCCGTCTTCGTTCTACAAATATCATCAAAATGAAACGAACATTCAAGTCAGTTGACAACATAGCGCATAAATTTACAAGGACTGGCAAGTTTAGTTCACAGACACTTACCTGATGACAATACATGTAACGCAGGGTCTCCTTTATGTGCTCGGTCGATAGCATAGTATGCAGAGTTCCAGTGATATACAACGCGAAAACCTTCATCAGGTTATAACAACGTCAGTATTATTCTTTTTACGTTCCATGACAATGCACAAAATCATCAGAAAATAAGCTCACCAAGGGTGGCATGAAGTACAGTGGACCACCAATATCGGCACCCCAGTGCCCATCGTCCAATTGTATCGCCGAAAAGAATTGAGCTGCTCTCTTTAATGTAGTTTTGGTTGCCTCATAGGTTACATCTTCGTCGTCACTTAACTTCACCGGTGGTATACTCAAATCAAATTTGCCTTTATTGTTTCTCAATTGCTGTAGGAAAAGGAAAAAAAAAAGTTAATACCATTGAAATCCACATGAATGTAGAATCGAGTACTAGTCTTGCCATTCGAATTTGCAAGACAAAATTTCGGCCCAGAAGTATCATAAAGCCCACAAAGCCCAAATAAAAGAATTCACTAAACCTCTAAGCTTAGTTACAGGCTCACCTACTTTAAGTTTTATAAAAGAATTCAATAAATATAGTCCATTAATAATTCTGGCGTCATTGGGGCATACGGAAAAGTTTTGGGGCAGACTTTTTTAGCTACCAAATATAAATTCATGAAGCTACCAAGTAGTGTAAATAAAAACATTAACACCACTCGGTAGCTTTTTTCGTACCGAATATAAATCTGCCCCAAAAATTTTCTGTACCCCCCAATGACGTGAGGTTAACAATTTAGATACCCGACAGGTATATATTTGATTACATGGTTGTTCACCCTCATTAGATGGTTTTTTCACCCTCATAATAGCCAACGGTATCCCAATAGGTACACGACTTTTTTTATTGGATCCAGTTTCCGGTCTATTGAATTAGGAACCGAATCGAAACTGCTAAAACCGGAATCACCAAATAAAATAACCAGTTATGGTTCTCGATAATATGCTATACCTGGTCTGATGGGACCGGTTAACCCTTACTTCTAAGCAATAATTCTATATGTACTGTGGGGCAGATACAGTGGGAAATACCGTGTGACACATTAACACTGGGCCCCTTGCAAATCTCAACTGGTGGGGCCCACACATCATATCTGATATAACACCCAAACCGTTGGATGCATCCACGGTATCACACACGGGATTTGGTGGTGTCAACGTAGAATTGTTGACTTCTAATTAAGTGGCTAATAGTCTTAATATGTGTTCTTGTACCCCGCAAGTGCATCCGACTATAATTTTCATTTACAAAATACGAAGCATCTTGGTGAACACCAAATGTGTACATCAATAGGTGGCAATTACCTATTACTTCAAATCCTCTCACCCAGCACCCCTATGGAAAAATAACTCTCTCATCGGTGGAAATGAACCAATAGGTTCATGACACCTATTGGTGACCAAGTTTGGGAGCCATATTTTGGTGTTCACCAAGCATTTTCGTACAAAATGGTCTAAACTTGTGGGTTCAGACATAAGGTGCACCTGAAGAACAAAAATTATAGTTTATTTTGTTTTTGTGATGTTTTTCATATTTTTAGCAAAAACTATTAACTTTATGCTTAAAAAAAAAAAAAAAAAAAAAAAGGTGCAGAAAAGGTCTGGGAACAGAGGTCAGTTTCTTTTATTTCGCCAGTACCTTTGCCTTTAAATTTGGACTATTCTGCTATCTAAAATTTGAAAGTAAATGGCCCTAAAATTGAGCTTCTCAGTTCATTTGGTTCTAAGCCTTAAAGTCCAATGGGATCTTTATGCACAAGGCTTGATAGGAGTGGGTAGATAGTGGTCAAATCACTATTTCTGTAATAGTGCCACTGCCATTAAATGGTGGGAGTTACACAAAAACCACGTAAATTAAAAGGAGATTTTTTTTTACCATGATAGTGCTCAGATCACTATTTTTATAATAATACCACTGCCATTATTTGGCTGACTATCCCATACTATTCATCTTTTAAGATTAATGCTTCTACGTCTGCCCGTATCTCTCGGCATCCCCAAAACCATATTCGTGGGTGAATAAATGATGGAACTTTTTTGGAAATGGTGAGAGTCACACAAAAACCACGTGAGTTAAAAGTTTTTTTTTTCTTTTACCATGATAGTGTTCAAATCACTATTTTTATAATAGTACCACTGCCATTAAAGGTATGTGCTGAAAATATGGAATGAAAATTCTCAGATGAAACTAGCTCAAGATAGTGTAGGTGCATAGAGTTTATAGTAGTATCTAGTACCTGTAGACGCAAAAGAACATCCCCGCAAGGCTTAACTTGGAAACGGTTTCTGTAAAACTCGTCGCGAGCTTTCTCGACTTCAGCTCGTTCTTCGGGAGTACCAGCATCAGGATCAAACTCCCATGTTTGTCTCCCAACGAAATTATTAGTACTGAAGAGCCATTTGCTAAATGGACCTTCACTATCAGCCACCTTAAGCTTCCACATACTCAGTGATATGGCGCCGGTGGTGTGTTCTTAGGGATTAATCCTCGACGGATCTTTGTCGAATGATTCGATATAAGTTGTTTCTGTAAAATCAATACGACTTGATCATGAAAAAGAGATTGAGATACAGCAAGCAAGGAGAAGCTAATAGTTATGGGGAGAAACAAGTGAAGGGAATGAGACTTCTTATATAGAAGAAAAGTCGAGCATTATTAAATTGGAAAGGAGCCATGTCCTCAACGTGCCTTTGATTTTATGCCACATGCATCCCTTGATTATTCAACTGTTTTTCTTTATGAATGGATATGCAGCTACAAATATCTTTTCAAGTAGTAAGATGCTGGTGTGGTGTCCCATATACCTATCTCATGTGTTGGCATTGTTCAGCACTAAATTCATCGGAAAAACCATATGTCATACCATATGTCATTGTTATGCAGTGGTAGAATCAGTAGGTAATGATATCAGTAACCTAAATTTGAAACTCGTCAGCACCAAATTTTTTACCGATAAATAAAAAAGACGATAAAATCATCGGTTGATTAATGACCTAAGTCTGAATGTTATTAGTTCCTTGTGTGGATTATGGGATGTGCCCGAACTTGTGCCTAACAAGTTAGGCGCAGAACTGTGAACTGCATGCTAGGTAAGCCATTTTCCATATTTATTACATTTAGTGGCTATTGACTAGTAACTAATGGCCTTGCACTTACTTATTCAAAAATGTACACTCCCCAACTTTCAACTCTATCCAAAATCTTAAAAGTGTATTTCAGCGTGAATATTTTGAAACAACCATTTAAAATCAAAGTCGTACAAAAAAGGAACACCAATTTTTTCATTTTCCTATTGTTTGACGATTACTTGTGCTTTTG
>JAJJMA010322855.1:0-13605 GCA_023529015.1 Papaver nudicaule
AGTAACATGCATGAACCATGTAGCATCACCCCTAGACCTCTATGAACAGTGTTGCTGTAATGTGATTCCGCTGTTGATACGACTCTGTGTATTGGGCATACTTGCCAGTCTAGTGGATGTGGTGTATAGTAGCCTAAGCTTGAGCTTGAATGGCTGTATTTGGGTTATGGCTTAGGGGGTTAACATGCCGTATACTGCCATGGACTCGGGTGTGGGTCTGTGTCAGGATTGCGGGTGTTACAGGTTGGTATCAGAGCTAGTCTGATGCCTTGGCAGACTAGCAGTTAGACTGATAGTGTACTTATATGTGTTCAAGCTTATGTGACATGAGCATTGATTGATGATTGAACATGATTGCTTGTTAGTGTGCATATAACTGTTTTCTTATGTGAGTCATTGTGTTTTCATGATCCTTAGAAGATGAGTCGACGTAACGATAACGCTGATGTGAACTTGGCGGCAGTAGTGCAAGCTTTAAATGTTGTTGCACAACTATGAGTGCACAAGTGACTGCTAACCAGAACGCACCTCCACCACCACCTGTGAATCACCGAACTGAACTGGTGAAGAAATTCTTAGTACAGAGGCCTGAACCTTTCAAGGGCCATCCTGATCCATTGGTTGCTGAAGAGTGGATGCACAAGATCGAGAAGATCTTTGCCTTATTGGAAGTTGATGATGACAACAAGTTGAACCTTGCAGTATACATGCTAGAAGGGGAAGCTACACGTTGGTGGGATCTGACTCGTCGTTCCAGAAACAATGGAGTATTCACTTAGCAAGAGTTTAAACTTGCATTCTTGAGCAAGTACTTCCCTCAAGATGCAAGAAATCAACGTATGATTGAGTTCATGCAGCTAACTCAGAGGAATTGAGTGTAGCACAGTACCAAGCTAAGTTTGAGGAGCTCTCTCGATTTGCACTCTTTATGATTGCAGATGAGAGGATGCAAGCCTTTAAGTTTCAAGAAGGATTGAGACCAGCTATCAAGAGTAGGATATCAGTGTTGAGGATTAACACTTATGCTGAGGTTGTGGAAAGAGCAATGATTGTTGAGAGAGACTTGGAAGAGGCAAGTAGGATTCGAGAACGCCATCATGGTGAGAGGAACAACAATCGTAACAACAATAATAACAGAAGGAACAACACACCATATCAAAGAAACAACACCACCACTCAGAGGAGAGACAATGTGGCTAATGCACAAGGAGGGTCAGCTGGACCAGTGTGCTTTGACTGTAAGCAACCAGGCCATTTCAAGAGGTTTTGCCCTGAACTTGCTAATAAGCAACACCAACCATTTGTGCCTCAACAACAACAGAACAACACTCAGAGGAATGCACCACCAAATCAAACAAGGATGCAGAATAATCAGCAGCCTAAGGCGTTCAACACTGTGCAAGTAACTCAAGATGCAGACAACACAGTTGTTGAAGGTATATTCCTAGTTTTTAACACTTGGACTAAGATTTTGTTTGATAATGGTGTTACGCATTCATTCATTGCATCATCCTTTGTATCATCATTAGGTTTGAAAACTGAGAAATCACTGAGAGTTTTGGTGTAGCTAATGCAGTAGGAGGTAGCACACAAGTCAATAGTGTGGCTAGATCATGTTTGGTGCGTATAGCTAAGCATGAGTTCTTAGTTGATTTGGTTGTCATGAACATGGCTGGTTATGACATAATCCTAGGAATGGATTGGTTATCAACTTGTCATGCTAAGTTTGATTGTTATCTTAAACGTGTTACATTACGTTCTAGAGAAGGTAAAATGGTACATTTTACTGCACATTTACTGCACCACGTATCTTTATGAAACCACTTATGTTATCTGAGAGATGCACTAGTCATTCAAGTGCTAGAAGATTTCTGTATCATGTGGAGATGTTGGAAGGAGAGCAAGAGTCACCATCTGCTGAAGGAATTCCCATTGTAGAAGAGTTTGTTGATGTGTTTCCACATGAGTTACCAGGTTTACCACCTAAAAGAGAAATAGAGTTCTCTATTGAGATTCAACCAGGTGTCTCACCTATCTCTATAGCTCCTTATCGAATGGCACCTATAGAACTGAAAGAGTTAGACAAGCAGCTATATGAGCTAGAGGATCAGGGATTCATTAGATGCAGCACGTCACCATGGGGTGCACCAGTACTGTTCGTAAAGAAGAAACATAGCTCATTACGGTTGTGTATTGATTATCGACAATTGAATAGATTCACAGTGAAGAATAAATACCCTTTACCTAGGATCGAGGATCTGTTTGATCAATTGAAAGGTGCTCAGTACTTTTCAAAGATTGATTTGCGTTCAGGTTATCACCAACTGAGAATCAAAGAAGAGGATATACCAAAAACAGCATTCCGAACACGTTATGGACACTTTGAGTTTGTAGTAATGCCATTTGGTCTCACTAATGCACCAGCAACATTTATGGACCTTATGCATCGTATCTTTAGGCCATACTTAGACAAGTTCGTAGTAGTCTTTGTAGATGACATCCTTATATACTCAAGGTCTAAAGAAGAACATGAAGAAAATCTTAGAACAACAATAACATTGCTGAGAGCACATCAGCTATATGCAAAGTTGAGTAAGTGTGAGTTTTGGCTCACTGAAGTACATTTCTTAGGACATGTAGTCTCAGGAGAAGGAATTAAAGTGGATCCATCTAAGATTGAAGCTGTGACTAAGTGGGAAAGACCAAAAAATGTATTTGAAGTACGTAGTTTTCTTGGTTTAGCAGGATATTATAGAAGATTTGTTTTGGATTTCTCTAAGTTAGCAGCACCACTGACAAGATTGACACGCAAGGATGTTAAGTTCAATTGGAGTGATGAGTGTGAAGAGTCATTTACCGTTTTGAAGAAAAGACTGACCACTGCACCAGTCTTAACCACACCAGTAAGTGGAGTTGGATATGTCATCTATTCAGATGCATCATTGAAGGGATTAGGATGTGTGCTTATGCAGGAAGGTAAGGTTGTAGCTTATGCTTCTAGGCAGTTGAAGACACATGAGATGAATTACCCAACTCATGACTTAGAACTAGCAGCTATAGTGTTTGCATTGAAGTTATGGAGACACTATCTTTATGGTGAGAAAATTGACATATTTTCTGATCATAAGAGCCTGCAGTACATCTTTACACAAAGGGATCTGAACTTGAGACAAATAAGGTGGATGGAATTTCTCAAGGATTACACCTACACATTTCATTATCATCCAGGAAAAGCTAATGTGGTTGCAGATGCATTGAGCAGAAAGTCAAGAGCAATGGTGGCAAGCATGGCTATGCATGCATGGGATTTGCATAGAGAGATAGAGGAAACTGACATACATGCTGAAGAAATAGTATGTAACACCATGATTGTGCCAGAACTACAACAACAAATTCAGGAAGCTCAACAGAGTGACAATGAGATGATTTGGATACATAAGCAATTGTCAGAAGGCCAAACACCTGATGGATGGAGCAATTCTGCAAGTGGATTGAGATTCATGGGAAGATTTTTTGTGCCATTACCACTCAGAATGAAGGTATTAGAAGAAGCTCATAACTCAAAGTTTACAGTACACCCAGGAGGATCGAAGATGTACCATGACATGAAGAGACAGTATTGGTGGAAGGGAATGAAGAAGGATGTAACTTTATTTGTGTCAAGATGTCTCACTTGTCAACAAGTAAAGATTGATCATCAGAAGACAGGAGGATTACTTCAACCTTTACCAATTTCAGAATGGAAATGGGATCATATCACTATGGACTTTGTTATGGGTTTACCTAGAATAGTTCATGGTAAGGATACCATATGGGTAATTGTGGATAGACTAACTAAGTCTGCAAATTTCCTAGCTATGAAGAAGAAGGATACATTGATTACATTGAGTCAATTGTACATACATGAGATTATCAGGTTACATGGAACTCCAGTATCCATTGTATCTGACAGAGATTCTCGTTTTACATCACAATTTTGGCAAAGCTTACAGAAGGCTTTGGGAACTAAACTATCACTTAGTACTGCATATCATCCTCAGACGGATGGACAATCACAAAGAGTGATTCAGATTGTGGAAGACATGCTAAGAGCCTGTGCAATGGACTTCAAAGGGAGTTGGAGTGAGCACTTACCATTAATAGAGTTTGCATACAACAATAGTCACCAAGCTAGTATAGGAACGGCACCATATGAAGCATTGTATGGTAGACCATGTAGATCACCGGTTTGTTGGACTGAGATTGGAGAAAGAAGCATATTTGGACCTGACATGGTACAAGAAACCACTGAGAAGGTGCAACTGATTAGGCAAAGGCTAATCACAGCACAAAGTAGACAGAAGAATTATGCAGATAAGAGACGTAGAACATTAGAGTTTAATGTGGGTGACATGGTATTGTTAAAAGTTAGTCCACATAGAGGAATCAAGCGCTTTGGTAAGAAAGGGAAGCTTTCACCAAGATATATTGGACCATTTCAAGTACTACGTCGAGTTGGAGCAGCTGCATACCAGTTGGAACTACCACAACATATTGGACATGTGCATGACACATTTCATGTATCAATACTGAGAAAGCATGAAAGAGATCCCTCATATGCCATTGACTCTGCACAAGTCATGGATTGGGAGGATTTGGAGATTCAAGAAGATGCTACATATGTTGAACAACCACTAAATATATTAGACTACAAAGAACATGTCTTACGCACCAAAACCATTCCCATGGTTAAGATACAGTGGCAGCGTCGACAAGTCGAAGAAGCAACATGGGAAATGGCATCTGAGATTCAGGATAAGTATCCTGAACTCTATAGAGGTAATACTTGAATTACGAGGACATAATTCTTTTAAGGGGGTAGGGTTGTAATACCCTGACCCAAATTTGACTGCATACATGTGTGGTATGATCGTGTGTGAGTCCATTTTTGTTTGTGCGTGAACTATACCTTGCTTGTTACGTATGACTTATGCATGTTACATGTGATTAATTCCTTGTTTACTCATTATAACAAAGTATAGGGAGTTGCCTTAGCTGTGAAAGTTAACCAGGTGATGCACAAGCAGGATAGGAGGAACATTGGTACATGTATGGCTAGCCATGACACTGAGGCTAGACGAGGTTGAGTTAAGTTGTTTCATGATTTTCTTTCAAGCACGTATGCTGTGACGGTAGAGTCTTGGTTAAGGTAGAGAACCTTACACATGAGTCAGAGAAGTTTTGATAACCATTACCTTGTCATAGGTTTGACATGTCACATAGTCATTGGTTATGAGAGACTGGGTATATGGAAACTCTATTACTTTGCGTACAAAAATGCAGAATCCTTAGTTGATGAAACTAGACGTAAAATAACAGTATATAAAAAGAACTTGAGGTTGAGTTTAGGGTTTCCGAAAGAAGGAGAGCTAGAACCCTTGAGAACAGAACTTGGATCTAGAGCTTGTAGAGGTCTCTGGTGTATCATACCTTGATTGTTGCTGTGATTGCTTGCTTGTTGAGGTAGGCGCAACACCAAACCTAAAACTGTTTTATTAAGCTTTGGTTTTCCTTAAACTACATGTTTTACATGTTTTGATGATCAACTGACCTTGTTCTTGAGCATGATGTTATACTTTGGGCTGCGGTCCATGAGACGGGTGTGATCTCTAAATACTCTATGATTTGGGTACGAGTTATCCATGGAAACGGATGTGATTTCCTAAACCTGCGAAGGGTAGCTCTTGTTTGAGCTGAGCTCCGGTTGTGTGAGTTGATTACTATGTTCTTTGCTTGATATTGGGTTGTCAATATGGCTATGAGGTTATGTGCTTTGTTCATGTTGATTATGTTTTGAAAACTTGTACTGTTGTGCATAATAAAACGTTTTGTTGCTTCTTTGCCTACTGAGTGTCACAACTCACGTCGTTTGATGACAAAATTCTAGATTTCATGACTACTCGTGGAGCTAACAATGAAGGGAGTTAGAAGCTTATATACAAGCTTGTTTTGCTTAGAAGTTTGCCGTTTTAGATGTTATTTCAGTTGATTGTAATAAGTATCATCAGACCTTGTGATGATGAGTAGAAGCAGTTGAGGACTGCTGGTGTTTATTTCTTTCTTAGAGCTTTGAACCTTGTCTCAGTTTGATTTAAGTAGAGAAGACATATTCAGTTGTTTTGGAGTTCATTAAATGTTATCCATGCCAGTAATTTTTACGTAGAACATTGTATTGATGTTAAATCCTTATACATGTTGATAATGAACCCTTCACCTGACAATAACCATGAGCTATGCCTAGCTATTAGTATGAACCTTTGTTGTCGTTAGTATCTGATGCTGATGCTATCTATAACCTGTATAGCATGCTATGCCTGAAGCTGTGAGTTGATGTATGATGTACTTCCAGATATCAAGTCATTGTACTCACCTCTCAAACCTTCCACCATCACTGATGATGTGTTATCCATTAATCTCACCATGACCACCTCATACCATCTGTCATGATCCACCTTCACTTAATACATTGAGGAAGCCATACGTATGCTAGTACTAAGTGACCCTGTTAAGACCATGATATGCCTTTAACCATAGAGCAGGAGATGGACCTTGAGATTACCCTTATGTAAGTACTGATGATACTCTAACCATCACAGAGTAGTTATCATTGTCATGTACTGATGTAACAGGTCATACTTCAAGCTGTGTAGTAAGCACATCTCTTTGTTGGATGCAATCAGATTGCACTTCACTTGCAATCTAATTGCAAGCAGTTCTAACATTACATTACCTAACAGAACCAAATAGTCTTTAGATCTTATAGAGGTGTACCTTAATACTATGTACACCTTGAAGCCATGTATGAGTATCTCAGGTATCAGTTCACCTCGACTGATGTGAGATACCCAGCATCATACTCTCGTACAGTAGTAACATGCATGAACCATGTAGCATCACCCCTAGACCTCTATGAACTGTGTTGATGTAATGTGATTCCGCTGTTGATACGACATTGTGTATTGGGGCATACTTGCCAGTCTAGTGGGTGTGGTGTATAGTAGCCTAAGCTTGAGCTTGATGGCTGTATTTGGGCTCTGGCTTAGGGGGTTAACATGTCGTATACTGCCATGGACTCGGGTGTGGGTCTGTGTCAGGATTGCGGGTGTTACATTATCCCATTGGCCAGCTCTTCTTCGGAATTGTAAGCTTGTGTTTGTCGCTTTTCTTTCAGTTACCTTTGAGTTTTTGCTCTCGGTCTAGAATTGCGTGAAAGTATTCTCTTGGGATCGAGAAGCCTAGAAGTACCTCTTACGGGAAACTAGTTTATGTTTACTAGTCTTCTTTGTATTGTACTTGTGTTCTGTTCTATCACGTCTATCAAACCTAACGATCTTGTTTATTTTAAGGTCCTTCTCTTCTGATATAAGGCCACTCAAGATTGTTGTGATTATAACATACTCTTTATCTATTAACCTGGATTTGTCAGCAAGCCGCTTTCGGTTTGTGTGCCTAAACTATAGATATTGAGTGGAATCAAGATCGTTGTTATTGGATTTGTTCTTTGCAGGTACATCGTTCTTCACGGTTATATCATATCGTACTTGCTACAACTATCTGTTTGATTCCAACTGGGATGACAAGGTTGTTCTTTCGGGAGTTTAGGTTTTGAAGCCTTGATCGATATCTCGAGGTGTTTATTGCCTAAGTAAACTTAATAACCTCGCTCTTGGTGTGAAAAGACTTCGGTGAAATATATGTTAGTTACCAGGGATATCATCTAGCGATTTGACCTGCCGCTATTTGGTTGTTTTCCATAAGGTTGTAATCGTCCGATTGGAGGTCGGGTAGTGATAGTCCTCGCGACGGGTTGTGAGGCGACTCTTGCGTAAGACAGTAACGGGCGTCTGTTTACGTAGGGGAGTACATGTGCGTGACCACCTTGCTGTGGTTGGAGGCGTAAAAATAGTGAGGTGAAATCTTTGTGACTGATAGTCGTATTAGGGTCATATTGTCTGCACCAGCTAGTCCGAAGTCTGAGAATAGGTGTGTTCGCGGCTTAATTCTTAAGAGTATTCAAAACTGGACTAGGTCCCGGGGTTTTTCTACGAGTTTGTAGTTTCCTCGTTAACAAAATCTTGTGTGTACTTTACTTTACTTCCGCATTATATTTGAGTCATCTTATCTAATTAAAGTATCGTACTTGGTTGGTTGACATAGTCTTTCAGATTCTTGTATTGACTCCCTTGTGTGAATCAATCAGATCTGAAAGAGATCTTGTTCTTGAGTTCTTGATTTCAGGAACCGGTCAAGGTTTGACTTATAGGTGGACTAAAATAAAAGATTGGTGGTGTACTCGGTACCCTCGTCTTTTCATCTCTCATTCTAGATCTATATTTCTAAGGTTGTTCGACCCCTTCTTCATAGTTGAGAGGGGTAATTATAGTTGTTTTAGAGAGGAAATCCTCTTTGCTACATATTGCTTCTTCTAATATTTGACGATCTTCGTTGACTATTTGACTTCGTACACCGCCCTCGTTGCCCATTTTCTGGTTGACACCTCTTCTACGAGGCTTGTCTTCGCTATGGTAATCCCTTGATGTGCTCGATATCTAGATATTTATCACTTCGGTTACTTTATGCTGCCTGCTTGTCCATTCGCTAATCGACATGTGCCTCCGTCATTCTGTCAAGATATAAAGTATTTAAGTGACCCCTGCACACGTGTCTGTCATTCCCAGGCCTATTGAAGCTACGTTCATCCGATCCTTTGGTTTTCATCATACGTCGTGATGAGGTAAAGTGTTTTGGGTATGGTTTCCGTACTTCATCTATTTCTTGCTATCTTGCCCCTGGCTCTTAGATAAAGCCACGTGTCCATCGAGAATTATGTATTAACAGTTTGCCCATTTTCTTTAAGTTATTACTAAGGGTAATTATGGAAGAAAACCCTCCTTTTAGGCCGCCACTTACCCACTCTTTAATATGTGGCCTCGTCCTTAGATCGTGCGCTAACTTCTCCTCGTATCTTGCGTCAGTTACCAATCATTCCCTGGATTTATAAATAGAAGAGAGAGGATCTTGATTCTTCATCTTTAACCTTTTCTTCTTCAGTTCTTTCTTCCCTAACTTCTCTTCACGCAGCCAGTGTGGTTCTTTCTATCTTGGAGTTTTCCTCCTTTTTGGGCTGTCGAATCTTTCTCTCTTGTTGATCCTTCTCCAGGTAAGTTGAGATCGTTTCTTATTTCCAGTTTTGCTTGGTTATTGAAGTATTGATATGATGTGGGTTCTCTGTGATGCTTGGTGTAGACTGTTCATTTTTCTTGTATTCTGTATTCTTCATTTTTCTTTTATCGTGATGTTTTTGTTGCTGTTGTCGTTACTTGATTATCTTTTGAACTCGTCTTTCTTGCCTAGATTGAAGTTTTCTTGGGTACTTGATTTCCTGCTTTTATACTGTCTGATTGTTCTTCTTTATCTATGGTTATTCATGGTTTGCCTTCTCATTATAGGGTTTCGCACGCAGATGACGAAGAAGAAGTCTAAAACTAGTGATCGTAACGGAGACTTCGTCCCCTCAGCTTCGGTTGAGGTAACAGGCGAGGATGTTCCCGACACTACTGTCCCAAACTATGAATTGACGAGGCTTGATCCACAGCCTACGGATAGTTACTGGCACTGGACGATTGAAGATATCAGGAGCATATTTCCTCTTGATGGCTTAGAGGTTGAGTTTTATGGAGACGTAGATGTCTTAACCGAACATATGATTCGTAACTTTACTTTTGACAAGAACAATCTTCTTACTACGGTTGGTCAGCTCGTTGCTGGATTAGTTCTTCCTCTTTTCAATCCCGAGGATACTTTTATATATTTTGACGTGCTATCGAAGCGTAATATCCCGGGCACGAAGTCTGAGATCCGATCTTTCAGTATACTGGGAATTTTCTTCGCCTTCTTCACGAGTGTTGGCTTCATAGTAAGGGTCAATCCAGGATAGACTGTTATGATCCTTTTGACCCTTAGTTTGGTGTTGTTACCTCTCATCGTACTCCTGCCCATTTTAATGCCATGTGGGCAGATTCTGTTCAAAGCACTAATCTCTTGTCTTGGTGTGTGGGTCTTCGTCGTCTTAATCCTGCTGGGGTTCCTCCCTTGCTGAAGGAATGTAACAATATTTTTCAAACGAAGATTCCTGGTACCAAGAGTGCGATCTTCCTTGTGGAAAAGATGATTCGTGTGGATCATGATAAACGTTGGATGCGTACTTCTTTGAGGATCAAGGGCCCTTGGTTTGCTGGCTTCAAGAGGGATGATTCGGGGAACTTGGTACTGAGGCTTTTGACTGATCTTCCTGATGAGTATCGTGGTTTCATTGCTTGGGTTTTTAATACCTCCAAGCCCCAGGTATGTCTTGGCTTTCCTTTGGATTTTCCCTTGGGCTGATATCTTTGTATTTCTATCTCATTCCTTGTTTGCTTTTGCTTTGATGTAGACTCGTGCCCCTTCGAAGAATTAGAAGGTGGCTAGTAAAAAGGTTGCGGGCAAGCCCGGGAAGGGTGATGCCTCTGCTTCGAGGAAGGATGGTAGTTCTGCTTCTTTTTCAAAGGTATGGCTTAGCTTATCTCGGTAAATAAGTGTTTTGTTGCCGTTAGTTCCCCCCCGAAGCCATAGTTGTGACGAAGGTATACTTGCTTATTCCTTGTAGCCAAGTAAACGTTCTTTGAAAAAGAAAGTCGGTCCCTCCAAGGATGAAGAACGTAGTACTGGGGGTAGTCCTCCCAACGACGGTTTGGAGCATGAGTCCAACGCGGAGGAAAGAAAAGGAAAGAAGATTGTTTCCGACGTGGAGGAAAAAAATGATGAAGAAGGAGAGGAAGAAAGTGAAGAAGAAGATGAAGATAATGAAGAAGAAGAATCTAAAAGTTCTTCGTCTCTTGGTTTTGGTGGGGATGATAATCATCGGGATGACTCCAAAGATTCACGAAAAAGGAAGTTGGGTGATGATAAGGGTGGTAAGGGTAGCACTAAGGGTGTGGGTGACCAAATCCCTGGGTTGACTCCTGGGGCTGATAAGAAGAAGGCGAAGGTCTCCGAAGGTGCTGATTCCCAAGGTCAAGGATCAGGACAGTTGCCTTTGAATGTGGGTGTAAGTGCTCAACGTGTTATTCCTTTTAGTGTTAGTACACCTATTGGTGGCGCTCCTGGTAGTTTTCCCCTGATATCCCCTCTTCCTCGTCTTACACTTAATTGGACTGGCTCTTCGTTTTCGGGAAGGAGAGAGGGTAGTTCTTTGGCCGGGACCTCTGCCGCTGGCTTCGGTAGTCCTTCTCGGGTTGCTATTACTCCTTGTTCTTCAGCACCTGTGAGTAGGAGGGCCATCTTGTTATTAGATTCTGACGAAGATATTTTCCGTCGTTGCTATAAGCCTTCGCATCACTCTTATTTTGTGAATCCCCCACTACTTAGTCCTGATGAGAGAGACCGAATGAAGAATGCCTTTGATCTTCAATTCTCGAAGGTACATGAATTTTTTTCTGGATCCTGCTCGCTCCAATATCTTAGGTGAGACACCTAGTCTTGAGAGTGTGAAGGAGAGAATGAAGCAATTTATTGGGCCCCTTCCTCAGCTGGATTTGTACTCGGTAATTAATCTTTCGTAGTTTGTATCCTTGGTTTCGCTCTTATCCTTCGTTCTGTTTTGATATTTGGTTGCATTTTTCTTTTCTCGATGTAAGTGTCCGAGCAACTGCGTTGTTCTTTTTTGATGGTGAGCTTTTATGAAGCCAAGTGTGCCAAGCTGGAGAATTATGCTATCCAGATTATCTCTGATCGTGATAATGCAGTGAAACGGTACCAAGAGGTCCAGCAGCTCCAACGAAGTGATACCTCGTCATGGATAGTAGTGGTCCTTGAAAAGGAACTTTCAGATCTGAAGGTGGAATTGGAGAAAACTCGTTCTGCTAGGGATTCAACAGAGAAAGCTCGTGCTTTGGCGGAATCTTCGTTGACCAAGGAAGCTGAGAAGTCTAAACGTAAGTGAACCCTTGCTCCTGCCTTATTTATTTTATTTTTGTTGTTCATGTGTTTAAGGTCTAGTCTTGCTATCACTCATCGATTCCCGTGTTGAAGAGCTTAGTGAAACTTGTCATCAACTTCGTCAATATTTGTGGCATTTCTTACAAAAGAGTGATAGGTACTTAGTTTTGAACCGTGGTATTGAGACTCAATTGGAGATATCTCGGTCTTATAACACCGAAGTTGTCAAAGAAATGGATGAACTTCGGGCTTCCTCTGAGCGGACTATTTCTAAGCTGGGAGAAGAGGTACATGCTCTAAAGCTTCGTGTTAATCGTCAGGAAGAGAATAATAATACTGCTCGTATAGAACTGGATGCCTTACGTGAATCATCAGCAAGTACTATTTTTGAACGAAAAAGTTATACACGAAGGTGAAACAATTGAAGAGAAACTTGATAAATCACATCCTTCTTCGTCTCGGGATTCTGGTATCCCAGCTTCAACCGTGATGGATTTGAACAAGAGGATTTATGAGTCTGATATAGCAAACCGTTCTTTTCACACCGACGTAGGGTCTCTTCAATCGAATCTAAAGGATCTAGAGACCAATTACAACCAATTGTCCGAGGAATATTCTCAGGTTGATTAGCTAGTATTGAGGTCGATCATAATTATGAGTTATCCTAGAGTCACGCCGAAGGTATCTTAGGTCATGTGATAAGTCACTTATTCGTTTCTTTCTTGATTCAGATTTTCTGACTTGATTTTTTCTTGTCGTAGGCTTGGAGGATCAATTGCATAAGCTTAATACTGAGGTCGATGTCTTGAATCGAAGGTTGATAGCTTCTTCCGGTGAAGAAAATAGGATGAAAGGACTGGTTTCTACATTCGATGCTCGTGAGAAAGCTTTGCAAGGAGAGGTGGGTAATCTTCGTGGCCAATTGTCTGGTTTCGAGGAAAGGGTGGCCCAAGGGGTTACTGCTCGTGTCGGTGAACTGAGTCTTTAATATGCTCGTGAATCTGCCATATTTGTCAACCATACTTTTGAAGAAGCTAAAGGGAACGTCAACGAGTCTCATCCCGAGCTTGGTTTGAAGTTTCACTGGATGGAAGATCCATGACTTTCGATCTTCTTTTGTTTTTTAGTGTGGTAGTGGGAGTGACCTTGTTTGCTGTAATTTATTTATTACTGCTGACTTTTTTATGTGACGAGGATGGCCTCGTTTGTTTGATTTTCTTTGTCTTTGTGGATTGGTGACAGAGGTCACCTCGTCAGTATGAACATCTTCTCTTTGTGTTTGAATCTGTAGTATTTAAGATAAATTCTTTCAGTTAATCGTACCACAGCTTGGGGGATAGTGTTTTGACCCTTTTAGTTTGCTAGGAATTATACTTCCCCTCAAAGAAGTTTGATTACCCATGTTTTCTTGGACTAAGCACTACCTATCCATCACCCTGGGCCATAGGGGATTTAAGGCATTAGTCCGGGAAATAGGCTTTCCCGCAGTTTACGACGTGTGAGTATCTCTTTCATCGAGATTCTTACTTTCTACCCCGTACCGGTGTACGAGGATCCTAGAGATGACCTGTGTACCTCAGGCCATGCTCC
>JAJJMA010322879.1:0-19364 GCA_023529015.1 Papaver nudicaule
ACATGTGAATTATGTTCTAAAGACATGAGGAGATACTAACCTAATCCTTCTCACACGCCTTAGGCTACACCAAAATTCCAACCCTTACACAGGTTCCAGAGCTCGCCTTATATAGGCGGAGTCGAGGGTGGATTACAACTAATAAAACAAACTACTCAATCGTGGTGGTGTCAGACTTTGTCGAGTAAGGCAGTTGCTCTTCGAGTTATCTTCAAGATTCTTTGCCACCCTCAGCACCTTTTTTTCTACATGTCCAATATTGTCTCGAGGTTCACTTTTTCCCTGTTAAGCATTCAACTCCAGGTTGCTCTTTCGACGTCTTCCTGACTATCACGCCCTGTGCTACTTGTTTGCAACCCAAGACTTATCTTCCCTTATCGAGAGCTTGTCGAGCGTCTTTCATTGCTTTTACCCCCTACAGAAGTAGTATTGAGGGAATACACCATGCTTTTCAATCTGGATGCCCAAATTAGCACCATAAGACTAAGCCTTAAGTGCTCTTCACGTGGTTTGACACTTCTTGCTCAATTGTGGAGTCCATTCATAGACTTGGGTACGATTATGGAGGGTTTTTCAATAGAATCAAGATCCATTAACGGTGTCTTTGTCTTCTAAGCTAGGGAAAATTACTTCCTCTCATGGGAGCATATCTTCGTTAAAATGGTTGGATACATTTCTAATGAAACCATTACTTCTCTTTCTTTGGAATACGCAAATTTGGTACCTGTACGATTCTTTGTTCTTTCTCTTGTTAGACTATTAGTTGAACACTCAAATTTTTATGGATGAATGGGAATCTGATTGGATTGTTTAGTTAAAAAAATGATTAGATTTTTAATGTCTAATTCGTCACAAAATTGGGTTACTTCTCTTATTTCTCTCCCACAGAAAAAAAAAATTCATTTTTTTTTCTCACAAATCAAGTTGCATTAATTCTACATTCACAAAGGGTTTTACACAAAGGTTGCACCTTGTGACACAAATATAGTGGACCCCTGCAAATTCTATGTGGTGGGGCCCACACACCATCTTGTTTTGGTTCATTGAGAGTCATTGGATTGCCACAAGGTGTATACCTTTGTAACTGTAGAATTACTCATCAAGTTATTCTTAAATATAATCTATCAAATATCTACGGATTTAATCTTATTTATGGGTACATCTGAGTAATCAACTAACTAAACACTCATAATCATCCCTCAATCCACAATGAACGGGAGCGTTACCTTCTTTTCTATTGGTCGGGTGAAAAAAACTTGGAACGTGATTGGCCGGACATTTTAGAATCTTAAATCTGATTGGCTGGACATTTTCGGCCGTTGGGGTGTTTTCAAATCTGTAAGATCAATGGATGTGAATCGGTGAGATTCTCTCACCCACGTGGGTGAGAAAGGTTTCATTTGTGGTTGGTCGAAAACTTGATTTTAATTATTACACTCCGTTTACGCATTTTTTTAAAATCTTACACCGTTGGATGTAGGGTTAATTTAAATGTGGAAAAACTGCTATATTATATATATATAATACTAAAAAATTTCCGAATTTCAAAATTTTGATTATTTTAAGAAAAATAAAATATGGAGAATATTATTGAGTGTCAGAATTGGGCCAAATATTTTTTATATATGTATATAATAATAATATTTCCAAATTCAAAATTTTTAAGCGCTTAAAATTGACGAAAATATGAAGAAAAAAAGGTCGTTATTTTGGTATCTAAAATAGGGAGAATAAAGTTTGCATAACTTTATTTTTGGTTAGTAAACTAAAAATATCAATTTTCAAATTAATTTCCGTATTCGTTCCTAAGTCATTCATTCTCTGGAGAATTTTTTATTAAATATGAATTGCAATTAGATTAACAGTTGTGATCAATATGGCAATATTTTCATGCAACCAACAATTCAAAAAAAAAAAGGTAACGTTTTTATGAATTAAACGAAAAGAAATATTCTTTTATAAAATATTATTGTATATGAAAATTTTCTTTTCTTATTTAATACCGTTTTGATTTCGGGAAATATTTAGCTGAATTTGAAAGCCCTAGATTTTTTTTCCTTTTTTCTCTTCATATCTTTTCAAAAAAAAAAACATATTCATATAATTTCTTTTCTGCATCGGCGTCAACGAGTTTTCTCCTTCCGTATTTTGGTTTTCTGTACACCTGCATTTCTTATGATGCAACCTTTGCTTTTGAGTTTTTGTACAGGTGTGCTTGGAGATCCGACAGTTGTTTCCGGTGGAGAAGTGTACCAGGTAAGATCATTCATCCCATCTCTATACCGTGTTCTTTTATAACACTTCAAGGTTGGCATGCTTTACTGGATTTTCGTATGCTAAATGTTTTTTGTTTTAACATTTGAAGGTCATTTGGAAGATTGACTTGATGTCGACACTACAATGGATTTCTTTGATTTCTCTACCAACAACAAGTAGTGTGCACGTGTGTTGCACGTCGTAATTAAGATTCGCAAAAATCCGTTGTATAGTTCCGGAGATACTAAGTTTCTAAATATTTTTTTTCATTTTTATGTAAATGGCATTTCCGTAAATACCAATTTTAAAACTATTTGTAATTGTAATTAGGTCTCTGTATATATTGCTTATTGGTCCAGTAACCTCCTTGATCTACCGACTTACCTTCTGTTTGATTAGTTAATCTGACGGCTCAACTTCCAATGTGCGCGAACGAAGTCATGTGCGCGGACCAAAATTGGTTAAAGAATTTGATTGAATTCGTTGCGCACCTTAAAGAGGCGGGAGATTTGGTCTTGGTCTAGAATAGTCACTTTCGGTTTGAATCTATATTTTGTTATTGTATTTTCGGGTGAGGGTAGTAAATATAAGTTGATGATTGTTTCAGTATTGTCGTTCCCTTTATGTGACGAATTGGAAGATGTGAACAGATGGAGCAGTTGATGAACATTTGGCATGCTGGAAAGATGTCTTATGGGTCAGCTATGTGGGGAATTAAACTGTCGGGGTTAGTGTTCGTACTTGAACTCCTGTCGTGTTAATTTCGTTTTTGATTTGCTCTATATTATAACGGATTTGTATTGCGGGTTGTATATGCATCGCGGAGTTCTGAAATTGGCTGCAAAAGGGATTGGAGCATCAGGAAAATTAATTATGAAAGCTCTTTGAATGTAAACATGTGAAAATTAACAAAAACACTGTAAAGAGGTTTGTTATTTTAGTTTGTTGTCTTATTATGTTTGATCGTAGATTTCTTTACCGGACTTAACTCTAATTGAATTGTAGATCAGATTAGTACACCTTTTCATATTTTGGCAAACGTATTCATGGTTGTAATATAAATTTCTTTTGATATTAACGGTAAGCTACTATATGGTTTCAGTATCATACTAATTAACTTCCTTTCTTTCTACCCAAGAAATCTAAATTATCACCAGGTATCCTTCAAATCCACTTTTCTCCTTCGATTTCTCTGTTCAGAACTGTCTGCCCATTTGCAGATTTCTAAGAGGTGTCTTATTTACACTTTAAGGCCATTAATAAAGATTTGGATGTTTATACGCAGTTTATTCTCAAAGTTCGTTTACTTTTCAACTTTATCACTGTGTATAGTCCCTGTCTTTAGCTTTCCATCTAATCCTTTTTTAACTTAATGCATCGCAATTGAAAACAAAATTGGAGTGTGCAAAAGCCTTACATTGTTCAAACTTTTCCTGAGTTTTAATATTCAGTCAATTTATTTGGATTGAATACCGCATAAATTCAATTAAAATTTTTGGTATAGCTTAGTTTTTTTCATTAAACATGGAAAACTAAAATTTACACCGGAGGAAGGGGATTTTGTTAGCCCGTCACTTACCCCCGTTACTTGGTTGTATCATCCAAAAATTGTGATTTTTCGAAATAAAAACATTGCTTTTCCCATAAGATGTTAGAATACTTTGAGTTACTATTGTGATATATAGTGTACAATTTTATTGGCCGTTAATGTGTTCTAAAACTCCCAAGATCAATGGATGTGATTCATTAAAATTTTCTCACCCACATGGGTGATGGCGGTCTTGACCGTGATTGGTCGATAATTGTAGAGTTGATGTTACACTCCGTTTACACAGTTTTTTTATAATCTACACCGTTGAATTTGGGGTTAGGAAAGGTTTAGTAAGGCTAAAGTGACTATGGGAATTAAGTTGTGGAAATGGTAATAACGTAGCAGCCGTGATTTAGAATCCTGGCTATGTGGAGATAAGTTAGGAAAGTAAAAAATGCGGAGAGATACCTTAGCGAAAAATTAACATACGTAAACACTGTATTAATTCGATATATACAAAAAGTGGAGATAAGTTAGGAAAGTATATATGCAAGGAGATACCTTGGGCGAAAAAATTACATACGTGAACACTTTATTAATGCGATATATACAGGAAGATATATTCGCCAATAGTTGGCATACGTGAACAGTTTATAAACGGTAAAAGGTATATTCGCAATAATTATGCTCAACTCTTAATGGTAGTTTTGAACCTGAACCTTCTATGTAAGGAAATGCTCCTGATATAGACGAAAAAAAGATTATGTTTGTATGGTTATTTCAGTTAGCCAGGAATCCGTGTATAATAGTCAATACTATGATTTACAAAATGGCAAATTTCTTGGTAATAAAGATTTGAAGACGCATATATACGTGCTTGCAGGTACGGTTGTGCAGGTATTCACGCAGACGTTAGCAGTTAGTCCCTTTCACTCTGGGGAAAAAAAAACTATGAACAACGGAGCTAATCAACCACCGGTGATGATCTACACCCCTTTTAAAGAATTGAGGGAGGGACGAGCTGATGGGAAAGTGGAGGGAGAAGCAACAGTCGACCGGTAAAGTGTTTAGCCTTGACCTGCAGTTGATGGATCAGCATGTAAGTTATCTTCTTAGTTGCGATTGATTGTTTGATATTAATACTACCTATGTTGTGGTAAAGGTATTTAATAACGTGATCTTGAGGGAGCATCGAAGATCCGGCCACGCAGTCTAAAGCAATTGATTTCTAGAGGTAACCCATGTAATTCATGTTTCTTCTTTTTGACAATTGTAAGGTTTTAATATTCATGGTGAATATCTCTGGTTTCTGGTGTTTAGAAGCTGGTTTTATTGATCTCTGGTTTTTGACAAGTTGTGTTTCATTGGGAAACAGTAGTCAATCTGTAACTGCTGTTTAGAGTTTTATTTCATCGGGTCTCTTGAGCATCTTGCTGTATTTATACTGTATACATAATTTTTTCGTTGAATATAACCTTTCTTATTCTTAAAAAAATGGTGAATCTAATACGTTTGGTTCGTTGAATATAACCTTTCTTATTCCATACAGAATTCGGATATGGAGAACGGTAGCGCACTGAAGTGTCTGTTTCGCTACATATACAGATCGACAGGAGTGACGCAACTGAAACTGGAACTTTGAATCTACGGCCTATGCACTCTGAGGTAAGACTGAGACTTCTCCGTTTGATCGGTAGCATGGATTTAAGCATCCTGTTATAAACCAGTTTTAAAATCAGTGTGGGGTATTGTTATGCTAAGGGTTGTGAATTGTGATACCATGGAGAAGTCACTGGAGATATTGTCGGCTGACATGTCGGAAGGAATAGTCGTAACTTCCATAATTCAGAATTTTGAGAACACGGAGAACATGGACTTCCATGGAAGAGCCTTTCCATTTCCACATGATTTTACAGTACTGAAGCGTAAGTTTATTACCAATACATTAGCTGATATTCTTCGTGATTTTAGAGATGCCTAACTAATGAACAAAATACAGGGAGAATATCTATTTGTTTAGACATAGTTTGTTTCTTTGTTTCTGGTTGATATAATTAGGTTCCCTGTTTTGATTACAGTCAGTAGAATAATTACGAAGATTGTTTTTTTATTTGTAGGTTTTGAAGATTATTGGTGCAATGACAGGACAGGATTGCTTTGGGAAACATCCTTACTCAACTTGATGAGGTATATTATGCGATTGATTATTACGTTAGTGCTTAGCTGTGTTCATGACTGATTTAAAAATATCTTATTGTGCTACGTAGAACAATCTCAGTATCGCAGTAAGCTTCAAACTTTTTGGTTGTTGGGGTATGCAAAAGTTGAGTTGCCAGGGAAAGACAACTTAGTGGTCGTCACCTATGCAAGAGTAAGGATGGGAAAGAGCTGTATTCTTTTTCTTCTCTACATAGTTTGTGCATGATCATTTGGTGGTCCAGTTAGTATTCATGGAGTAAAAGCTTCATTCAAATTTTGTGTTTGAAATCGATTAGTTTGTAATCTTAAATCTGATTGGCTGGACATTTTCGGCCGTTGGGGTGTTTTCAAATCTGTAAGATCAATGGATGTGAATCGATGAGATTCGCTCACCCACACGGGTGAGAAAGGTCTCGATTGTGGTTGGTCGATAATTGTGATTTTTATGTTACACTCCGTTTACGCAAATTTTTAAAATCTTACACCGTTGGAGCTAGGGTTCACTTAAAATCTTACCGTCCATAGGATTCACAGAATAGTGCGCGATACCAATCTTTTGATTTTAAACGTGTTTGAAAAGAAAAAAATATACGTGAGTTTTTGTTTAAAGCAAGAAAACATATTTAAGGAAAAAATAATATTTTCGAGTAAATAAAAATAGATTTCATTGATTATGTAATTCTACTTCACAAATTTCAGTTGATCCTTATTTCCAAACAAGTCTGAACTTTCCTTTTCTCTTTCAAAAAAAATATTCCGTTGATTCCTTCCTTTTTCGCGGTGGCATCTATATATAGCTATCAAGCAAAGCAAAACTCACGATTTCGAAGCCGCCTCTTAAACGGGTAGACTTTTAGTTTTTTAATTTTGATTGAATCCTTATTTCTTGATTGATAATCTTAATTGTTTGGATTTCGATTTTCTGTGTTTTTTTATGTGTAATATTTTGGTGATTTCGTTTGTAATATTTGGTTTGTAGCTTCATATTTTGGTGATTTCGTCTGAGGATTTAAAGCGTTGGAGAAAAGCTTAACTCCATGATTTCGGCGTTGCTTTTCTCCTTTTTTGCAATAGGGTTTTGTTGTATCGCTTGATTGTTTTGCAGGTACATTTAATACAGCAACACAGCAACGAATTTGTACTCTAAGGAAGCAACACGGTGAAGGTAGTCCATTCTGATCCAAATAATGTTTATTTTATTGTTTGCAGCTTTTGTTTTGCATTTTTGATTTTACGTAATCCAGGGTACCCAGATGCAATCCAGGATAGGCAGGGGAGAGATGGCACTTTTCGGTGGAGTATTTTTTAGAAGGAAGTGTTTATACCATCGCAAGGTTTTACGTAGCGGAGCCAGAAACTGGATAGAATTATCTGAAACAAAGATAATTCATCTGGAAGTGTTTATACCATCGCAAGTGTAATTTGGTTTTGGTGTTTTTGAGGTCAGAATTATCTGACTATGTTCTTGGTGTTTGGTTATGTAGGCAATTTGTTCATCTGGAACAAAGAAAGGTGAGTTATTCTTAGCAGATGTGAACACCCAGTTGAAACAGAAGAATATCACAGCTGATATCAAAGTGGACACAAATTCTAAGGTAAGATGTAAATCTTATTGGGTTTAATTTGCTGCTGGAACTGATGTCTCCTTCGACACAGCATCAGGGAATTTCGTGAAGTACAACGCTGGGTTGAGCGTGACTCGCCCTGACCTGATTGCTTCGTTGGCTTTGTAAGTCATCTCTTTCACCATATCTGTTTTCCCTTATTTTTGTTTTGTTTCTATTGTTTCTATTGTGCATCAAGGAGCCTTCTCTTGGTGTCAAATGAACACTGTTTCCAGTTCTACTTTCAAATCAAGACAACTGCACATTTGGATGCCATGGAAGCAAAAATTCATATCCCTGGTTGCTAAAATTGTGTTGTTTGTTGATGATGTAGGAATGATAAATGTGACACCTTGAACGTCTCCTACTATCAGATAGTGAGTTCCATGAGCAATGCAGCTTTTGGTGCTGAACTGAGCCATAGCATTTCCCGTAGCGAGAACACACTTACAGTCGGTGCCCATCATGCATTGGATCAGCAAACTGCAGTTAAGGCTAAGTTGAACAGCTTTGGCATGGTAAATGCCCTAATCCAGCACGAATTTTACCCCTAGTCCTATTTCACCATCTCTGGAGAAGTTGACACCAACTCCATCGAGAAGAGTGCAAAAATCGGGTTGGCTCTTGCTCTGAAGCCATAGATGAATGAAATCTCTTGAAAATGTAGTAAGAGGTAGGTAGTAGAGCAATGCACAGTAGTAGTTGGGTATGTTTTTGAACGCACGAGACTGCAGGTCTCATGGATAATAGTCAACTGGAACCTGTGTCAAAGGACATCAAGGTAACGAAGTTTTTTAGTGTTACTTTGTGTGCATGGTTTGTAGTTTTCAATGGCAACCAAACTGGATTTCCCTCTAACATTAAGCCCGGTAATATCATAGGTTCAGTCACTCTTTGGACTTCAGCTGCATCGAGAGTGTTGCATACAATATCAGTAGCATCATAGTGATATCAATATCCTTTGAGTTACTGTTTTACTTTCCAGGCTTCATCCCAGTACTGCAACAGATGTCAGCAAGATTGGTTTTACGGGAGGTGAAAATCAAAATATAAATAGGGTTACTGTGTTTGCTTTAACTGAGATGATCGGGGATTACAACAACAAGGTGCGTATGCAGTAATATACGTAATTGCTAGCCATTCTAATATAAGAAAATCAGTTAAACTTATACCATCCCGATTCTTTGATACAGGGCACAATCCACTATTGCGAGGCAATAGTTGTTGGGTTAGCATTCCATAACCCTGGTTCTATATGGCCTGCAGAATTGAGCATTGCCATAAGAAAGTGAAATATATAAATGGCCATGGTTCTTGCAGTGAATGCGGTAATCGATACTCTGGAGAGACAACAAGGTAAGGAGATTTCAAGTAGAAATATATGAAATGTGTGGAAATATAGTATTTAATTTAACTGTTGGTTCTATTTTTCAAGGTATCTACTTCATCTAAGGGTCTACGATGGGACAGGTAATGCAACATTTACTGTCGTAAGGCATGCTGCTGAAGGGATGCTAGGCTACACTGCTGAAGAACACTACCAGGTATTAAAAAAACACCTTGCTGGTTTGGTTTATTTGTAATTGATGATTAAGGTACTTTGTCCCTTCTTAGAAGTGCGATTTACATTTGATGACCATGATTAATCTAATTCAAGGACCCAGTCGAGCCTATGATGGTATTTGACAGGATTGTAGGTGAGGCCTTAAAAAGATTGTTGTTGGTTTTAATGTTTTGGATTTAATGCTGCAAGTCGTTGGAATTTCTATAGGGGAATCAAATTCATGAGTTCACTATTTCCAGTTATTAGATCTTCCAAGAACACAAAGACTAGATTTGCATTAGTAGGTATCTATTCGTTCAACAAATTCAACTTAAGGACCAAAGTAGATAGATTTTGTGATTGCGGGAATAGACCTAGCTTGATACTGGGTTTGGGGTAAGTTTGTGTTCACATGATTTTTAAGGTAATGAATTTGTGATTAGTTGTGGTGTTTTCAATTTTAGTAGCTAAGTCATTTTGGTTGATTATACAGAATGTTAATGTGGTTCAGTTTGTTTGATGGACCATTTATGGGTTTGCGGTAAGTTCAAGCATATCCAAGTTTTGTGTTGTGTCGCAGTTTTGTGCAGATATATAGTGGAGAAGCAGCAGCGGACTGTAGCTCTGATGGTGTTAGTAGTAGCAATGAGGAAGAGTCCTGGATAGTAGTACCAAGCCTGCGGATGATGCTTTTGCAGTTGTTGCTTAAGGCCTGACAGATATCACTTATCAGGTTGGTTCTGCTGCTACTAACTACTGTTGTCCCTCTAGCTCCTGTGCATCTTATGATCGTATGCTTTAGGATTAATCAAGGTAGTTGCAGTGTGATATATTAGTCCTTAGTAAAATAATCTTACGTTCATTTGCATGGTCAGAATTATTGCACTGTTTTTAGTTTTGAATGTTGCTCATTTTTCTTATATAGCGACAATCTGCAAATGAAGATAATGATGAAAAGGATTTTGATGCTGCACAACGAACTGGCAATATTCCCCAGGCAATAGCTGCTGCCAAGCACTTGACATGACACGTAAGAGGGTGTAAACTGTTAAAACCATACCCTTATTGCTCATTTTTTTTCCCAGGGATTTCCCACAGATTGTTTGTATCCTCACTATAGTATTTTACCGCTTCTTTAAGATCAACAGCAAACTGTTTCCTAGATCAATATCAAAGTAAGCTTAGCATGCATATTATTTTACTGTTTTTTCATTACGCTGCTCTTTGCATCGCTAATTAGCGCTTTGGAATGATTTTAGGATAATTAGTTTTGGTGTTTTTTGGTTAAGTATCTACGTTTTAGTTGTGTACCAAATTCGGAAGTTTTATGCATTGATCCAATTACCAAGATATTGAAGCCAAGATATTATGAGGAAACGTAAAATAGGGTAGACTCCAAACATTTTGGTACCCTTCTAGAATACTTTTAAACACTCACAGGGGGACTTCTAGAATCATCCTAATCATAAAAATTAGAATAACAGACATACTGAATGTATTGTTAAGCTTTTTCATAGTGTACATCAGCCACACAATTTGCAGGTTTAGAAACACCATTGTTACATTTAATTGTTTCTTCTGCTCCTTTGGAAGGCCCTGGAGCAGCTAGGAGGGTTACGGTCTCAAGAAAACTGGCACTCAGAAACTGTTTAACCGCACTTGGCTTCGCTGGCACTCATCAAAATACTTGAATTTGATTGACTGCAGGTTTGGTAGCGAATATTTAGATCAAGTAACCAACAACCATCAGCCTCTTTGTCTGGTATATGCCAAAGCTGTACAACAGTCAAACCATGAGTTCAGCCAAATACGGAGTTCTGCCTAGCAATATTTTGTTAATTATAAAGAAATCCTCAGCGCAAAAAGAACAAAGTAAACAAACCTAATTACTAATTACTGGCAGAAAAGAACTGAATCAAACTATATCACATGAACCCACCCATGGATAATGGACTTTCCAGTTCAGATCCTTGAAGTGAGACCTTCTTGCGAATCAAATGTTTAACAAATGACTGAACTGCAGGTGTGCTCATTAGTTACAAAGGTTCTCTATTGGTGGTGTGTGTGCGCTACAAAAGGAAAGCCAAGGAAGAGGTGTTTGTGTGTTGGCAGGACAACAACTTAAGGAAATGATATGGTGAATCGACAGTTAAGTATGCCCTAGATTAACCATTATCTTTGCCAGAAACTTTGCACATGTTCTGGATCTTATGATACCGATATTCAATGTTTTCCCTGATAAGGAATTAGAACTAAGACATGTCTACCTAATATAAGTTTGAGATCAACCATTTTTTAGTATCAGAAGAACCTGCAGTGGAAGGAAGTCCATCAACATTAAAAATCACAGCCAAGTAATGAGCCATAAAATCAACCAATTGCAAGAACGTTTTAAACAAGATGGTTAGAAGCTTGAGTTTTTTTACCTGTCCGGTAATGATAGTTTGCCAAGAATACTTAGTACAGGCTTTGCTAGCTTACGCCACTAAGTATTATTTCAAAGGCACTTGCTAAAAGAATTTCTATAAAGGCTCACATACGTGCCTATAGTGAGAAAAATACCACACCCGCAATCAAGTACGAGCTGGGTCAAGTTTTCTATATCCTTCCACGTAAGTAAGAACGTTATATTCAGTGAAATTCATCTCTGAACGTTATTTTCTCTTGCATTGAGGTATCTGTAGCAGTATATAATTGAAAATAGTTGTATTCATGATTTCATGTATGATATTCAGATATCATAATACCTTGGTATTGCATTGTTGTACCAGGTCACTGCAGTTACCATGGGTGTATACCATGATGGATGGTGCCGATACTTTTAATCGGTGATTTACATCTCTGTTCCACCTCAAGTTCCTTCTTTATAATGAAATTAATAATTCAAATAGCCTATTGATAAAGGTATTCTGAACCGTGAATGTTAGACAATGTAAAATGCTTGAGTAACAGCTAGCATGGTATGATTAGTAAACTGAATTTTGTTCACAAATTTTTTAGGGTAATAAGGAACGCTAAGATCCACACTCATTCTTCGCTGCAAATGTATGACGTTTTGAACATGGAGGTATAGATCACTATCTACTTGCTCACACCGTCTTAAATATTTAACACAACCTTTCCACTTCTGCCTATGGTAGAGATCACTTACGAATTTATATGTATGCAAAATCTGAAATCTACAATGTGACTCAGGTACACATACCAGTTTATTTCACGGTGGAGGAAAATGAATGTAAATATAAAATAATAGGATAAAGCCAAAGAGTTGTATCATCATGCAATATAGCCTGCTGCTCCATAGCTTGAAGACGGATTCATTTTTCCGATTAGAGAGCCTAGCTGAGTCCCTCTAAGGAAATATTAAAAAGATTGTTAATGTGTTATTTGTTATACATTTGGGTTTCATTTTTTTTGTTCAGCATGGTTTGGTTGTTTAGGGAATGAGGTGGCATAGAGTGGAATACTAAGGACATATTTGATCTCTTTGTTTCTTGAATTTATAATACACGAGCTCTTTGGTTCTTCATTTGGGTTGTTACAGATGGTATGGAGATTTTGGAGTCCGATTTTATGCACACTCTTTAAAGAGAGTTCACTTGACATTTGAATCTCCATCATTGATTTAATTCGGGAAGTTATGTAACGAGGGTTAAGATTGTAAACATGAATGGTAATGGGGTCATCAGTTAATCAACTAATAGCAATTTATATTTTTCCCTTTAACTGAGTTTCAATTCATTTTGTGCCAATGATCATTTCATTTTCTATTGATAACAATTTATATTTTTCCCTTTAACTGAGTTTCATTTATTCTAATTAAAAACTTGGGCGGGGGCGGAGCCTCGCCACACCATAATAGGACACTTTCGGCCGTTGGGGTGTTTTCAAATCTGTAAGATCAATGGATGTGAATCAATGAGATTCGCTCACCCACGTGGGTAACTAAGGTATTGATCATGATTGGTCGAGAATTTGATTTTAATTGTTACACTCCGTTTACGCATTATTTTAAAATCTTACACCGTTGGATTTAGGACTGACTTGGACTGCTGATATTGATTCTTACATATAGCAAAAATAGAAAATGGAATAACAAGATTTTTTCGGTTAGAAATAAAATAAAGACGGATATAAATCTGTAAAGGGTGGAAATTAGTCACTAAATGTCGCACCATCGAGATTCTGGTCCGCTCAAATTGACTATTACCAAATATTATCGATTGTTTCCAGTAATAAATTTGTACAAATAAGCATAATTGGAAAAAGAAAATCATAATAAAATTTCAATTGACATTTTAAAGGTGTATAAAATGTATTTTAAGTAACTTTTGGGTGTATCTTATTCTTAGAAATCTCATATAATGGTATGACAAATCTTTGAGTTAATATTTCATACCCATTTACCATGGCCGACAAATCTTTGGGCGTATATATTTCCTTTTACACTACCTAGGAATATAGAAAATCCTAACTATTTTTAGGTTTTGAAGTTTCTTAGGGTTGCTCACTGTCTCTCTATATAAGGCGTTCCAACGAAGCCAAAACCCATCTATTTTGCGCCGCTTCTCTCTTATGTCCGCGTTTTCAATTTAGCACTCTTCTTTGCAGGCAAAATTGATGGGGTTCTGTTCTATGTTGAAAAAACTGTTTGTTGTTCCGATAATCCTAGATTTTTATCCATTTTTACCGCTTTTGTTGATGAATAAACGAGATAAAACACCCACTGCTTATGTTGATTTTTTAGCTTTTTGCATTTACTTTGCTGCGTAGTATAAGCTTTAATTTACTGGTGTTGCTTTTTACTGCTCATACCAGATTCCATACGCCCATATCAAATAACGCAAGTTTGTTCATTTGCTAACAGGTTAAAAGAAAACTTGAAAGAAGAATGACGTTGTTGTTGGCAACGAGTTCAGGTCCAAATACAGAAATACTCTTTCTCTGGTAAATTCCTTCGACGCGAATACATCAAGATCATAGATGATGTCGCGCTCTAGGAGAAACCTTGCATAATCTTCTGTACACATGCTAAACTGGTAATTCTATGGAATATTTGTCATCTATGATAATAGTTTTTTGGGTTAACCATTCCATTCAGACGTCCTGATCAGTTTTGCACTATTTTCTTAAAATATATAAGTGATGTTTCACACAAAGAATGACAATAATTGGTAAAATACTCCAATGTTTTTTTAACAGTGCTCGCTTGAAACTTTTTACGTTTTTGTTTTTGACAGGAATAGATACTAAATTGCCAGTAGCAGTGCTCGCTTGAAACTTCTCACTTGGACAAAACCATAAAAAGAGTATCTCAAACATCCCTACAGGAAATATCGACCAGATTCAAGTAGTATTAAGGTGGACTCTATTAGAACTGTTGTTTCTGTCCTTCTGGTACCTCATTTGCTGCAAAAGCTTCCTACAATTTCTGACAATTGCACTAATTTATTTCGGATAATTACACTAATTAATTTCAAATTTTCTGCAGGCGGTTATAGCTACTTATGATACCATTGGTCAGCTGATCCATCTGATATCAAAATGCAGAGTTTGATATCAAAAAGGAAGCTGCTTGGGGAATCTCAAATGCAACTTCTGGGGGATCCTAGGAGCAGATCAAGTAGGTACTTTTTTTTTCTTTTTTGGTCCAGGAGTTTAGTAGCTTTGTTTCTCTTACTCAATCTTGCTTCTATAATGATAAGTACTTTGTGGCTCAAGGCTGTATCATACCATTGTGTGAATTCTTGGATTGGAGTCCAGGTTAATGAACTGGATTTGTCGAAGTGATTAAAACCAGTATTTGTTGGGATTCTCACAATGAGGGATCTGGTCATTCACCCAACTACGTATCATTTGTTGGGATAAGACTCTGAAAGTGTTGTCTGGGAAACTTATATTTGGATTTATTCAGTGTGAGTAATCTCCTCGACATTTAATTTATCCTCTCACTAAGTTCGTAGTTCTGTACTTTTTATACAGTTATACTTCACCAGAATTTCGTCAAAGTTGAAACTTGGAACCAGTGGATTTCATTGCCCGGAGTTACACCTTTTATAAGTAGTTTGATACGTATATGGGTAGTTCAGTCGTGTTTTATTATTAAACTTTGTGTTTACTTATTTTGTGTTTTTTTTTTAATCTTTGCTCGGCAAAGAAAAATAATATATTGAAAGAATACAAAAACCTAGACAGGACAACCCGAAATTTTTTAAAGAAAAAACGTACAAAAATCCTTACAACAAGCACCTCATTAGTGAGGATTTAAAAAGAAATGAGCCCATATATACCCATCAATTTTTATGTCCCTTATAACATCATTAACTTTGAAGATTTGTCTGCGATAGTATTTTTCAAGAGTCCACACATGATGGCAAACGATTCCAAAGTTGTTTACCTTGAGTACAAAGAGAAGAATTTTTCAACACAAGACCACCTCTTTGAAAGAACTGGGCGAACTAACTCCAAACAGAGGCGGAAGAAGAACAGTGAATAAGGAGATAATCAACTTTTCTTCAGCATGACCACAAATGTGATGAACATGTGCATCCCTTTGAACTTTGTGTTTTTATGAAAAAGAAAAATATTACAAACGACTTTGTAAATGCACGATTTACTATATTCGTTCTACAATTGCTGCAGCCTACAAGTTTATTCTCTTTTGGGAAAAGTTTAGTTATTTGTAAATTGTAATTTCTTAAAGAGGCATTGGTTTTCCAGTTTGTAGGAATATAGAAGGGTGGTGGACGAATTGAGCTCTGTCTGGTTTTCATGGATTATGATTTCATTTGTAGTCCATTATAATGGCTGAAAATACTTTTAAAACTAATAGATTCATGTTTTGGCAAATGAATTGCATGCATACAACAAGTGGTTCCTTGAATCCTATTTTCTACGTAAATGGGCCAAGTTAAAGAGCGTATCCTAGCCTTGCCATTAGGTAACATTGTAATACACTGGCATAACAGCCCAGAGCCTGTGCAAAGAATGAACTTTGCTTGGCAAGCGTTCTTAATTGGGCCATTAAATAATGTCACCTAATATGTAGAAAGCTCCAAAAAGTAGTCTGAATATATTAAATTAGATTTAGGTGAATTTCGGGTGATTATAAGAAGATTACAAGTTAACTTATTCTATAAAACACACACACTTTCTACATTTTTGACTCGGGGATCTTCCCAATCTGCTGAACCTCCTGAGATGCGAGATTTCCGTATTCAAAGAGGTATCTATCGGACCCACATTGTAACAGCCACATAATCATAAATAATTTGATTCGAGATATGAAGGTAAGGAAGCAACATTTGAGAAAAATATTTGTAGTTCGATGTCTGATGTATGACTTCAGAAAATAGGTATAGTATTCTGTTGTTTGTTATGTGTGTAGGAGAGAGAAAATGCCTTATATTTATGTACGTAGTTTAATGACTTGCTCATTGCTTCTTAGAAACGATAATTAAAAAATAAAATACCATTTTTCGAGTAATCCGTCCGAACAAAAATACATTTCGTTAAATAAAATTTACTTGAGAATGTAGGAAAAATAAAAGAAATAAGAAATCTGGTGCGTTCTTTAATTTAACATTTCCAGAGAATATTAAGAATCGAGAGAAACCGCATACCATACCAGGCATGAATGTGTGACCTACGTGTCATGAATTCTTATAAGGTGCGTTATCTCATATTAATCCACATAAAAAAAAAAATGTAGGAAACTGTAATTCAAAAATCATGTTCAACTGCAAAAACAGATAGATTGGGATACATTGATTTTATATTACTAAATTTATTAGAGATTTTTAATGGACACAAAATTATCAATGTCGGATAAAAAACTAAATGGTGACAATTTTAAATTATGGTGTGATGTGACGAATGTGTGTCACACCAAATTAACAACCATCTATCAAATATTTAGCAATTGTTGCTTCAGTTGTATGTTGCAATCGCTTATTGACTTTGATACTCATGTCTTAAGATATCAGTTTTTTTTTTTTTTTTTTTTTTTTTTTTTTATTTTTTTTTTTTTAAGATTAGCTTTGTTTCAATCAAGACATGATCCATCGAATCGGAACGACTTGGGCGGGAAGAATCCCCGCTACTCCAAATCAACAATTACGATCTTACCAGGTTCGTTCTATCATCATATTAATCCACGGAAAAAAATTATGATGGAAATCGTATTTCAATTTATATTCAGTTGATAGACTGTGTGTATTGATTTTACTAAATTAACTAGAGATTTGTTTTTGTATTGAAAAAAGAAGGTTATATTGAAAAGAATTAGAGGTGTTATAAATGCATCTGGATGACAAATGTTGGATAAGTAAATTAAAATTATGATGCGGCAAAACCCTGCCACAGCAAATTAACAATTGTCTTTTGGATATAGTAATTATAGCTTCCGTTGTATTTTATTCATGTTTTAAGTTAACAAACTTTTTTTTTTTCAAATAGAATATATTGATATCAAACTATATTTTTCACTTTAATTGAGATGCCTTCATTCTAATTAAAAAAAGGGGCGGGGCTCCCTATAACAGGAACAATCACCCTACCCGGTGCGTAGCACGGGTTGACGACTAGAATGAAGATTGGAAAGATATTGTTTAATTGCATGTGCAAATTATCCAAGTAAAAAAAAATAGAACTGGAGATGCTGGTTAGAGATGTTCTAATGCATCTAGACAAACAATGCGCAATGTCGAAGAGGAACTAAATTGCGGTAATTTTACATTACGGTTTGGTATGATGAAGGGGCGTTACACGCAAATTAACAATTATTTATTGGATATGTAGTAATTGTTGCTTCAGGTGTATATTGCAATTGCTAACTAACTCGATTATTCATGTCTTAAGATATCATTTTTTTTTTTGTTTGAGTATTTTATCGTTTCACATAAGACATGTTCTATCGAATCTGAACGGCCGGGGCGGGGCGAAGCCCCGCCACTCCCAATCAACAATAATGATCTTACCAGGTGCATACCTTAATATTAATCCACAGTAAAAATAATCCAGGAAACCCTAATTCACAATTTTGTTCAATTGCATAACAAAATTGACTGAGATGCATTGATTTTAAATTACATGGTTAATTAGGGATTCATGATGCATTTGGACAAAAAATTAACAATGTCGAATAAGAAACTAAATTGCGGCAATTTTAAATCAAGGTGTGGTGTGATGATGGCATGTCACGCCAAATTAACAATTATTTATTGTACAGATAGTAATTGTTGCTTCAGTTGTATGTTGCAATTGCTTAACTCGGTTAATCATGTCTTAAGAAAAAAAAATCTGAGCAGGTTAGCTTCGTGAAAATTAAGACATGTTCCATCAAATCTGAACGGCCGGGGCGGGACGAAGCCCCGCTACTCCCAATCAACAATAACGATTTTTTCAGGTTCGTTCTCTCATATTAATCCACAAATAAAATTATGTAAGAAATCGTAATTCACAAATAATATTCAGTTGCATAACATGATAGTCTATGTGCATTGATTTCAGATTACTAAATTAATTCGAGATTTTTTGAAAAAAGAAGGTTATATTGAAAAGAATTAGAGATGTGTTTAATTCATCAGGATGAAAAATTAACAATGTCAAATAAGAAGATTTAAATTATGGTGTGGCGGAACCCCGCCACAACAAATTAACAATTTTGTTTTTGATATAGTAATTGTTGCTTCTGTTGTATGTTTCAATTGACAATTATCTTAATTTTTCATGTTTTAAGATAACAATTTTTTTTTTTTTTGAAGTAGATTAATTTTGTTCTAACTGAGACATTGAATAACAACCTGGGCGGGGCAAAACGGCGTCATTCTTGATCCGCAACCACAAGCCTAAATAAGTATATAATACTTTGTCATTTCAATCATATTATGTCATGTTGTTTTTTCCATACTTGATACAACAATTGCGGAGATCAGTGAGATCGAAGACATCACAAAGTGATAAAGCTTTAATAATGCAGTGAATGAAGAACATATCACCCTATCTTTTGGATTTTTTTGTAGTACCAGTTTGTTTTATGCTCAGTAAGCATTTTTTTTTGTCATTCAGACTTAGTATTTAATGGTTATTAGTAGTTATTTATTTTTAATATATTGATTATGTGATGGTATACAACATAGGTATATTGTTTTAAAACCTTAGTAATCTAAAATATCATTGTAGACAGTGATGACTAAAGTGAAACGAATAAACCAAATTTAATGGCTACATA
>JAJJMA010322903.1:0-11329 GCA_023529015.1 Papaver nudicaule
TAGTTTCCTGGAAGCAAGATTCACTGAAAGATGCATGGACCCAAATTGAGAAACTGGAGGTTGAGTTGGAACGAGCTCTTGCGTTAGCGCCCGCTGATATACGATCAATTGAAGATAGGTTGTTGACTACTCAGGCAGATTTGTTAGCGCATTCTCGTGCCTTGGAAGAATCTCGGGCTAAGTGCTCTCGCTTGTCAGAGGAAAATGTGGCGTGTGAGCGGATGGTGCATCACTTCCAAAAGGAATTGGAGAGGATGACCTTAGAACTGAATAGTTTACGCCACACGGTGTCGATGCAAAAAGTTGATTTGGATAAACTTAGTTCGGGTAGACATGGGCGGGACTAACGTGAGTGAGGCTCTGTCTACTTTTGTAACGGATCTCTCTGTGTTATGTTGACAGTAATTTCTTTCCTTTGTGCAGAATTGGAGAAGCTTAAAAGCTTGCAACAGCAGGTGGATGAGCTTGGCCGAGAGAAGGTGCAGCTGCAGGGTGAACTCGGGCGAGTGCAAGGTTTATCAAACTCTCACTCGGAAAGAGCAAATTTGGCGGAGGCGGAAGTTACCCGTCTTCAAGAGGAGATGCAAAGAGTTGTTGCTGCTTGGACTCAGCGGGTAGATGAGGTCCGCCGTGATGCGCGGGAGCAAACGAAACGCCGTATTAACTTCTTGATTGACGAAGTTGAAGCGGGAAAAACGCACTTTAAAAAGATGACTTAGGCATGCCAGCTGCTGTCTTTATTGCTTTCCTTCATACCTCTAGTTCTCGTGTCTGCTTATAACGAGTCTTTTTTGTCTTGTTTTTGGATTTTGACTTTTGATGTTGGAGATTTTTTGGTTGATGTTGGATATTTTTTGTTGAAATGCTTGTCGCTGTTATTCCTTGCCGTTATCCTGTTGAAATATTAGAAAAATGTCAATGTAGTCCTGTTTGAATTTGAATCAAGCAGACCCGCTTGAACTTGAATCAAGTAGGAGAAAAATTGAGGCCAACTCTCTTTGAGAGAGAGGCGGGGAATAGCGTTTTGTGCCTTGTCTCCCTGGGGTAGGAAAAATACCATGTATACCCCCTTAGGTATATCCTCAATTTGGAAGATTGCCCATATGTTCGGATAGACTCTCTAACTTGGCCAGAGGTGAAAGAATACCCAGGGTAGGATTATTTTGAGATGCCCGATACCCCCTTAGGATTGGGCAAGATATTGCCTGTCAACCCCGAAGATAGTTTGAATGTCCGAGGAGAATTTTGTTGCCGTTCTCCCCCAACTGATTGATTGATTGATTGATTGATTGACTATGATTGAGCTATGTACATTCATTTTTTTTTTTTAAGAACTATGTGCAGCTATTCTTTTATTGTTTGCGGGTCAAATGTGGTAGGGCTTGAGGTACACTGCATTCCATGGATGACGCAATATTTCGCCTTTGAGGTTCTTGAGATGATATGATCCTTTGCCTGATGTATCATGGATGATGAATGGTCCTCCCCATGTTGGTGCAAACTTTCCTTGCTTCTTGTCCTTTTGATAAGGTGGAATTTGTCGCAGCACATACTGCCCTTCAGTGAAGTTTCTATGTATGACCCTCTTGTTGTATTCCTTTGCTTGCCTTCTCTGGTAGTTCTCCATTCTTTGGAGTGCGCATTCCCGCCTTTCTTCCAGGTCATCTAGCCTTTCCAACATTAAGTCGGTGTTGAGCAGCTTTTCCCATGCCTCAGTTTTGGTGGTGGGTATGATGGTTTCTATCGGGATGACTGCTTCTGCCCCATAGGTGAGTAAGAATGGTGATTCTCCCGTTGGTTCCCTCCTAGTTGTTCGGTAGGCCCATAATACGTTGTGCAGTTGCTCGCACCACCTATGTTTGTATCCATCAAGGGTCTTTTTAAGATTCAGAGCAATTGCTTTGTTGGTTGCTTCTACCTGTCCATTGCATTGTGGGTAGATCGGGGTGGACTTGTTTTTCTGAATATGGAACGTTTGGAGCAAGTGATCGAATTTCGCCCCAGACAATTGTGCTCCGTTGTCTGAGACGATGGATGCCGGGATGCCGAACCTGCAAATGATGTTTTCAAATACAAATTTGAAAATGTCTACGTCCCTGATTCTTGCAGTTGCTTTGGCCTCGACCCATTTCGTGAAGTAATCTGTTGCCACGATTAGCCATTTTCTTTGGCGGGTCCCCACAGGCAATGGTCCTACTATATCTATTCCCCACTTGACAAATGGCCATGGGCTCAGGACAGAGTTCAGATCTGTAGCTGGGGCTTTGATCTTTTTGCCAAATCTTTGGCATTTGTCACATCGCCGGGACATGTCTGATGCGTCCTTGTGCATCGTGGGCCAGTAGTATCCTTGTGCCTTAGCTTTTAAGGCCAAGGATCGACGCCCTCTATGATTTCCGGCATCCCCATAGTGGATGGCGAGTAGTATTTGGTGTCCCTCTGTCCAGGTCAGACATCGCAGTAGTGGTCCTAGGAATGAGTGCCTGTACAAGATTCCATCTCGCAACTGATAAGTTCCTGAGCGGGATATTATTTTTGTTGCTTCCTTCGTATCAGCGGGTAACTTCCCCTTGTCAAGGTATTGGTGTATGGCTTCCCGCCAGTCAACTGGCTCGGGCCCTGGTGTATCGGGTCTCTCTTCCTCGACCGGAGTTTCTTCCAGCGGGATTTCCACGTATGCGGGGTCTTCCAGGTCTTCTGCGTTTTCTTGAATTACTGCCACTTGTTCTATCTGCACAGAAGGTTCATAGATACGGCTTATTTTGACAGACGTGGTGGTCTTGTCTCTTAACATGGAGGATATGAAGGCGAGCGCGTCGGCATGCCTGTTATCTTTTCTGCAGATGTGTCTGAAAGTGATTCCGCCTATTTGAGAAGCTAAGTGTTGTACCAGACACATATATGCAGTCAAGGTCTCGTCCAAGGTTTGATATTGTAGCTCTATTTGTCTGATCACCAATTGTGAATCGCTTGTCAAGCGGACCTCTTGGATTCCTAACTCCAGGATGAGTTTTAAGGCGTGGATGACCGCTTCATATTCCACGACATTATTGGTGTGACTTTCGAACTCTAATCTGAAAGCGTGGACGAGTCGTTCCCCGGTGGGTGAAGTAATTACTATTCCAATACCTGCCCCATCATTGTTAGATGACCCATCAACAAACACTTCCCACCTTCTTGAGTTGGTTGGATTGATGATGCTCCCGGGGTCATCTTTGTCGGCTTCCACTTCCGGGATGTCGCCTATCTCTGCCTCGTTGTACGCTGAGAAGTCTGCTATAAAATCAGCCAGGACTTGAGATTTTCGAGCTGTTCTTGGTTCATAAATGATGTCGAATTGCTCGAGCTGTGCACTCCATTTGGCTATTCTTCCTACCTTGTTTGGGCCTCTGAGTATAGCTTCTAGCGGGGCCATAGTGGGTACCCGAACATAGTGCGGTAAGAAATAGGTCCTCAGTTTCTGAGTGGCAAACACCAACGCCAATATCAATTGTTCAATTTTTGTGTACCTTCTTTCGGCCTCGTTGAGTGTTTTGCTGACATAATATATTGGTTGTTCAGTTTTTTCTTGTGTGCGCACGAGTACCGCACTGACTGCGTTTTCTGTGGCTGCAATGTATAAGGTGAGGACTTCTCCTGGTATTGGTTTTTGTAGGATAGGTATCGTGGCTAGATACTCCTTGATTTTCTGAAAAGCCGTCTCACACTTCTCTGTCCATGTGAATTTCCTTTCCTTTTTAAGGGTATCAAAGAAAGGCTTACACTTATCGCTGGAGCGGGCAATGAACCTGCTTAGCGCCGCTAAGCTCCCATTGAGTTTCTGAACCTCTTTAAAGCTTCTTGGTGAATGCATCCCTGTAATTGCTTGGATCTTTGCCGGGTCGACTTCAATTCATCGCTTAGTGACTAGATATCCCAGAAATTTTCCCGATGTTACACCAAAGGTGCACTTATCGGGGTTCACCTTCATATTGTTTTCCCGCAGGACATCAAAAATTTCCCGTATATCCTTCAGGTGATCCTGTGCGAGCTTGCTTTTTACCAGCAGATCATCAACGTATACTTCAAGATTATGCCCTATAAACCTTTTGAAAATTGTGTCAACTAAACTTTGATAGGTTGCTCCTGCGTTTTTTAGTCCGAATGGCATCCGAGTGTAACAATATAGCCCTCTTGGTGTGAAGAATGCTGTGTGCTCTTGATCTTCCTCTGCGAGTGATATTTGATTGTATCCCGAATACCCGTCCATAAATGACATAAGCTCGTGTCCCGTCGTGGCATCCACCAGTTGATCTATACTTGGCAGGGGGTAACTATCCTTTGGGCAAGCCTTATTGAGGTTGGTGAAGTCTATGCAGATTCGTACACCCCCATTCTTTTTTGGGACGATTACCATGTTTGAAATCCAGGTCGGGTATTTGACCCGTCTGATAAATCCATCGTCTAACAGCTTTTTGAGCTCCTTTACTACAGCCTCATGATATTCAGGTGCGATTTTGCGTTGTCTTTGTCGATAGGGAACGGTTCCTGGCTTAATGGCGAGCTTATGACATGCTAGCTTCGGATCAATTCCCGGCATGTCTCCCATTTTCCAAGCGAATACATCCTTGTATTCAATCAACAATTGGTGGAGTCCACGCTCATGGTCGGTACTTAAGAGCGTCCCGATCTTTATCATCTTCGGGTTTCCCACAGTGCCTATATCTACCTCCTTGGTTTCTTCCAACGCTGAAAACGTTGGTTTTTGTGTTCCCAAGACAGAAACATTCTTTAATTGCTATTTGGTAGTGTCCATAGGCTCGGTAACCTCGGCTTTTGTTACCATGACTTCGGTTGATGTGCCTGCTTCTGATGGTATGTCCGCTAGACTTTTGCCCGCCGTATCTACGAGGTATTGTTCCAACTTCTTTGCTTCAAGTTCAGCCCTTCTTCTCTTCCTTTGATTGGCCTGACTGGTCATCCTTTCTTCGTTTAAGCTCACTTCCATGGCTTGATAGGCTCTGGCCAGCATCTGGTCTCCTTTGATCTCCATTTCCCCTCTTGGAGTAGGGAACTTGAGGTATTGATGGTATGATGACGTCGTCCCGCGCAATTTATGAACCCAGTAACGTCCAATGATAGCGTTGTATGGGGAAGGTACGTCTAGAACACTAAACAAGGTATTCAGGACTATGGGTCCCGCTCTGACTGCTAAGGTGATGTCCCCCTTGGGCCTTGATGTTGACCCGTTGAATCCGTAGATTGCGTAGGGAGATGTCATCAGTATGTCATCGGGGAACCCCATCTTTTTGAAGGCTTCATAATACAACACGTTCAGCGAGCTTCCACTGTCCATGAGGATTCTGGTGACATTCCACTCTGCGTCTCCCGGTGTAGTTCTCTCCAGTCTTCCTATAGGTAAAGTCAGCACGAGCGGATCATTGTGGATCTCCACCTCCTGGTCAACGTCCTTGGCTGAGAATGTGAGGGGGGTAGCCATCCATTCTTCCCAATCGATTTCCGTGGTTACCCCGTCAACCTTAAATACTTCATGGCTGTTCACAATCTTCTTGCATCGTACATTGATATCGTGGACTAACTCTGGCGGGTGCCATTCTGAGTGGGAAATGGTGTTTACAATTTTTGCGCCCTGAGGGAGTTGAACCGTCTTGTTGTGTAATGGAGGTGGTGGTAATAAGAGGTATTCTTGGAGTTGCCCTTCATCAATCATCCTCTGAATTTGGACTTTGAGAGCTCTACATCTGGCTGTAGTATGCCCATAGTACGCGTGATATTCACAGTATTCCTTTGACTGGGCCTGTGCCTCGGGCTGCCTTCCCTTGTACCATGGCCAGCCAAAATCTGGTCTTCCTCCGATTTCTTTGAGTATTTGCGCCTCTGGCTTATTCAAACGGGTGAAGACTTTATCTTCCTGGCGAATTCTTTTGTCATCCCGCCTGTCATTCCATTGTGAGGGACGCTTATCTCCCTGCCGCTGGTCATATCGGGGCGTAATTGGTTGCGCCGCCGGTTCGCTTCTTGCATTTGACGTAGCAATTTCCGTGGAGTTGGCTCTTTGTCCCGCCTCTGCTCCCCGGTGGTGACCTCTGGAATTCTCCCTCTGGACCTCCTCGAGTCGTATGAAGCGTTCTTGTATCAATCTTAGCTCTGCGATGGTGCTAGGATACCTAAGTTGAAGTTCTGTAAATAAGAGAGATCCCTTTGGTAACCCGCTCTTGTATGTCCCGATTGCTACTTCCGGTCGGGGGACGCTTCCTATCGCCAAACATAATCGATGCCATCTATCAGTGTAATCCCTGGTGCTCTCTTTAGGTTTCATATCTAGTACAAACAGCTTTTCCATTTATACTTTGATTGCTATGTTGTACACGTAAGCCTCCACAAAATCCTTGGATAGCTGGGCAAAAGACTCGATGGTGTTGGCAGGGAGGTTATCGAACCATTGCAATGCCGAGCCCTTTAGGCTTGAAGGGAAGAACTTGCACATGATTACTTGGTCGAACTCCCACTTAGCCAGTGTCCTGGTGTAGTATTTCAGGTGCGCCGCTGGGTCCCCGCTACCGTCAAAGCATTCGAAAGCGGGCATGGTGCATTTGGGCTGGATTCTTCCTTGGGCAATGGCTGGGACGAAATGTGATATGTGAGTTCCTCTTATTGCTTCCTCGAGTCTTTCGTGTCCTTGATTGCCTTGCAACGTCTTCATTTCTTTCAATTGTTCCCTTAGTTGATTATGTTGTTGTCGTACCCAGTTAATTTCTTCGTGGATGCTACTTTTATGGCCTTGTGCGGGTATGCACTCATCTTGCCGAATTCGCCCTCCTGGTACTTTTGCCGGAGTGTATATTGAACCCTCAGAATCTCCTATGTGACTCTGGTGTCTTGTATTCGCTCCCCGCTTCTCAGAGGCCGCTACGATTTTCTTTTCTGCATTCGGCCTGGGCTCTGTATGGGAGTCAGCTTCATCCTCTAACTGTACCATGGGGGTGAGTCGGGTCACCTTAGCTTTAAGCTTCACGTTTTCTTCGGCTAATATTTTCAAGGCTTGTGTGTATTCTTGGTTTTGTCCTGTCCGGGCCGCACGCCTTTCACTGCTTCCTTCATTATTGGCTGGACTTTGCTTATATGGCTCTGTTGTTGCGCGCACTTCCATCTCCTCTAATTGTCGTCTCTGGTCCATGAATATTTCACGAAATCCTGCAGCGAGTGCGTTAGTTGCTTTCGGGTTGTACTGGGAGATTTCACCCGCATATGTTCTGCTTTGACGTGCTTTTGTGATTTCTTTAGCGTTAGATTTCGCTATTCTCTCTGCTCGCCTCCGCTCCTGGATGCATGCTTCGTCTTCTGCGGCTGCCATTGCTGCTGCAGCTATGGTGGCTGCACTGTTCTTATGGATCTGGCTTTGTACAACGTGGGCTGGATGGTGAGATACATCTTCTTTGTTGGATTGTGATTTGGTTTTGTGTGGCGAAATTCCTGTAGCTGACTGTTCCGCAGTTGTTTTGCTTTTTTGAACAATGATTTTGTTGGCTGCACCTCCGTCTGGCTGGGATACTGCAGGTCTTGTCAGATCTCCTTCTTTGGCTAGTATCTGCAGTGTAGCTTTCATTTTTGGTGTTTCCTTATCCATCTGATTCTGCAAGTAATAAAATCAAGAAAACAAAAAAAGTGTATAGAGTGATGTTGTAGCTGTCAGATCGTGCGAGCTGAGGTGATCATGCCCTGCATCCACTAGGAAGAACGAATTCTTTTACTCAGGTCCCTGTTTCTAGCGCCACTGTAACAACCAAGGGTCCGCTTTATATCGGATGGTTATCACTTCACCACTATCTTACTTTTCTGGGTAGGAAGATTGTATTGAAAGGATTGAGTACACCAAAATATAACATGGAAATAAGAGACAAGATTTTTACGAGGTTCGGCACATAATGTGCTTTACATCCTCGGTTCCCCCATTGCTAGGAGATTTCACTATGAATTTTCGGTTACAAAGATTGTTGCCTTACAAGGATAGACACATGAATTTTAGCTCACTTGGATGTTTTTTCCTCTCAAACTAAGACTTTATCTAACCTTTCTTCCTCCTTTTTTTCTCATGCCCTATCTACTAATTCAAGCTTTCCTTTTATAGTAGTTTGGCCTTGGCATATTTCGGAGATGACTCATCTCCTTAGCCTTATGTGTCAGTTTCACCGCTTTTCCCCGCTCATGCTCCAAGGTTGCATGGTTGCCACATTCGTACTCTCCCGCCTGAGTAATCGGGCTTTCTATTTTGCATGGCTGACACCTGCCTCTTCTGCAGGTTTGGTTGTGAGTTATCCTTCATTGAAGTGTGTTCCGCCCGCTCCAACCTTCGGGTAGTCCTTCTGCATGGCCACCACGTGCCCCTGCCTACACTTAGGTAAGTGATGAGCTGTCTTTACTTTCCCGCTCATGTCCATCGGGCAACTTGCATGATGACCACGTATCCTTACTTTCCCGCTTATGAGCATCGGGCATCTTGCATGATGACCACGTACCCTTACTTTCCCGCTTATGAGCATCGGGCAGTTTGCATGATGACCACGTACCCTTACTTTCCCGATTATGAGCATCGGGCAGTTGCAGTCCCCTATGTGTCCCGCTCCACGTGTCACCAGTATTTCTGGTTTACACTGTCTGGTGGACGACACGTCTTTAGGAACCGTGTGCACCTTTTGACTTTGTTGACTGGATCTGGGCCCTTGATCTGGCTTGTGGATCTGTCTTGGTTTGGCTTCACAACTTCCTGCTCTGTCTTCTTATCTTGCCCCTGACCTTGAAGATGTTGCCACGTGGATGGCGGATATCTGATGTTTACAGTTTTCTACACAATGAGAAAATTTATAAGAAAGAAACTTTGGTCTATGAATAGCTCAATCAGGTTTATTTTGGTATTTTACCATAAAAAAAAATAGCCTCTAGATCATGTGTATCACTACTGCAAGTCATTGAGATGAATAAGAATCCATTTAGCACTTGTCCATGTCAAGTTGTTTAGCTAATGAAGTTTGGCCATATTTCATTTTTATCACATCTTAGTAAGTCTGCCAGTAGGCATCCACAAGTGAAACCATTTCCCAAATACTCCATAATTGTTTCTTAAACTGATGCAGTGTGCAGACCGACTCCTAGTTGTTACCTAATCGTTTATCACTACTGCAAGACATCTATGTTACTTAGTCTTCACTTGCCTGAACATAATACTTGCTTCATATACACTTTCTATTATACAAATGCCATTGCAGATGCATAAGGATTTCACGCTTGACTAAATCCTTAAAAAGCTAAAGCTAAAACTGAAGCAACTAATTGGGCAACAGACACCGGATGTCTGTTCAGTACAACTGGATGCGTGTAAAACTTAACAGCGGCAATATTAATTGTAAACTATGAGACACGGATCTCTGATGTCCTTTTAATTGCTTATGTTAGCCTTGGTGTTAACTGTTAAGGCTGTGCCTGGTAAGATTTTCCCTAGTCTATTTCCTGTACTTAACAAATTAGTAAAATCAAGCGTCGTCCTGACAACCAAACAATGCTAATTAGAGAATACTCTTACCTTAGAAGTCCACCATTGTTGCAAATGCCAATATTTGGATACTCTCTGGGATAATGACCAGGCCGCTTGCAGTTCTTGCACGGAGAATCCGGAATATCTTTGCTCTTAATCTTCCATAGCTTTTCAATTCATAGCTAATTAGGTAGACTTAATACCAACCAAGTGCTATAGCCTATCATAATCAAATTTCACTAAAAATTATTTACCAAACAAATCCATCCCTAATTTCATTGTTTAAAATACTTCAATTGATTTTCTAGGTTTTAGATAAACAAGACTCGAAGTTCCAAAATCAAATGCATAACCTAAATCATAATAAAAAACATACCTTCATGATTTCAAGGCCTGAACCTTGAATCCAAAACCACCTTGAACTCGAGTTTCGACAAGAACCCAAACTCATAATTCATTCACACATCACAAAATTGATACAACAGCAATACAAACCCGTCAATTTCTAGCTAATTTATCATTGATTTGAGATTTATGAAATTGATTTGGGGATTTTTTTTTTATTTGGATTGATTTAGGCGAAGATGATAATGAAGATTGCGGAAGGAGCTCTGCCAAGAAATGGGAATGCAATTGGTGGTGGTGTGGCAGTTCTTGCTGGTGTGTGGGCGACGGTGGTGACAGTTGGTGGTGGTGGTGGCGGCGGTGGAGTTGGGCGGCGGTAATGGCACCAGCAGTTGTTGTTGGAGAGAAGTAGAGAAGTGGAGGAGGAAGAAGAAAGAGAGAAGAAGAGAAGGAGAAGAAATAGTGAAGAGAACGATTTTAGGTTATAAACAGGGAAGGGTAAAACAGTCATTTATTATAAGGGGTTTTCCGATTTTGCTATTTACAATCCGCCGGAATTATTTTTTTATGGGGCCAAATACTCACGTATGGGGCCAAATTTAGGGAGGTAATTAAAGGCATGCAATTATGTACCCGAAAAACACGGATTTTACGTGCAACATAATATTTTTTGAAGTGAAAAGGTTGTATATTGACTGAAAAATAGTTACAGTATGTACAAGAGAAACCAAGTGAAATTTCTGCAGATTACAGGTTCACTATAGTTTTCCAATTGAACAAAACTTGAGTCCTTGAGTAACTCAAGAATAACCCATTCATAGAACCCAAGAAACAGAGATCTAACTTAACACAGTTGATCATTTTCTCCTTGGTTGAAGCCTTTCTGCCGTATATGTTATTTCGATCTATAAACTTTTCGATACTAAATTTCTATGCAAGTTCCTTGACACGGACTGCATCTTGAATTATACGTATCTGTGGCCATAGGCCTTGGAAGTATATTCCATGCATATTGTCCAACTTTGACCTTAAAATTTAAATTTTATGGCCACTTGCTTAGCATCTTGCACATGTTTGTATGAGCAACCCCTTAAAGAATATCAATATATCTTATAGTAGTTGATTAATGCTGCTAAAAATAAAATATGTTCCAACAATGTTAGCAAAAAGTTTCAGGGTTCCTTCCCAAGTTTGTCCAAAGTTATACCGATCAATGCCAACAACTAGCTGCTGGTGTGGAGATGTGTGGTTACTTTGGAACGGTGATTTGCTCGTTTGGGTACGAATTTCTCAACCAATTCCTTGACAGGGACCGCCCTTGTTAATTAGACCTATACGTTAACGTGGTGATAAGATACTCCATGCATTTAGTCCAACTTTGACCATAGACCTTGAACTGTATGAACCCTGATAGAATCAGTTGAACATGATGATTGAAGGAAATGAAATATGTAT
>JAJJMA010322905.1:0-11397 GCA_023529015.1 Papaver nudicaule
TGTTGGTGCTGATTCGGGTGCATGTGTACCTGCATCATATGCGGGGATAATGCTGGTGCCTCTGAATTGACATCATAAAGTTCTGCCATTGTGGGTGCTAATGCCGGTGCGGGTGCATCTGCAAACAAAGATCATAAATTAACCTCCGCACACAAAGTGTGAGTAACTTTTGGTGATGATGAATAAACAAACAGTTAGACTGAAAATCAGATGTTCTGGATCCATATTTCTGTGGAAACACAATAGGACTGGAGGACATGAGACTGAGGAATCGATCATGTAATACGCAAATAAGTGAATAAGTTAGGGTCTGGGTGGGTTCCTTTTCCCTTAAAGGAAATTTAGTTTTCAATCTCAAGATTTCATCAAAACTTGTGTAAATTTCTAAATTTCAAACAAAACCACGAAGTGGATGAGCAAAATAAAAGGAGAACTTACTTGAAATTTTGCCATCACACTCCATAAGAATTGATCAGCATCCATAACAGGAATGCTACAATTGGTAATCTCTCCAAGGGTTCTTCTCTTATAAAAGCAATCATAAGCATTGTCAAGGGAAAAAAATTGCCGAAAGGAATTAGAAAAACCCTAAATTCGAAAAAGGACACATACTTGAAGAGTGAAATTGAGATGATCAGTTATAACTGAGAGTTGACTTTGAAGCGTCTATACCAATCACAACTCCAGATCCTATGGACTAATCAATTCAATGTTTCTTTTTTCTTCTTTTCTGAGGCGTTTTAATTTAGTGGGTTAAACCCATCGAATTATAAACAAACCCAAACAATCAACCACAGACTTCCATAATCAAACCCTAACAACTTGGAAAAAAACCTTGGTGAAAATTAAAAGGGGAAGATTGGGAAATAGTAAAGAGCAACCTGTTTAGTAGAGAATCTGCTCTGACGATAGAATACACTTCCTCAGCTACAACTTCTTCTTCACTTTTTCAACATCAATTCCTGCCATAATTTTAATTTTTTCCAATGTTTGATAAAATTTCTCCATTTGATATCTCATCCTGTAAAACTTTTAAAGTTTAGATCAAGAAGAGAGAGACAGAGTTGTGAAGAAATACATAAGACCTAGCGGTGATGACAGAAAGTTATTACAAATAATGGGCCAATTAAAACGTTGGACCGTTCGATCAAATCCTAGAGTTCTACACCGGGAGAGATTGGAAGATCCCAGCCACCACTAAAACAAACTGGAATGTATCCTAGCCATCATGTGACTCAGAAAACACTCAGAAATCCTAGTAGGGGTCGGAATAAGGAGCACCTGTACATCCACACGACATAATAAGGTGCTCAGTTTTGATACACATCATACCGAATAACGCATAGAGTATAGAATTACTAACCTTTCTCGCATTTCGACAACGGAAGGAACGTCTATGTTGTGGTATATCTTAGTGGCATTGGTTGACGATAATGTGATTCGGCCTGATTATGGGAAGTCAGAAAATTATAAACGCATTCAAATATGATATTCACAAAAAAGCATTATATTTACAAACTACTCAATGTGGTTTGGATGTAATGTTACCCTGGTAATTCTTCACAAAACTGGAGCAAACAGCAACAAAAACAGCGCTTGGATTTGAGTCACATTCGATGGGTTCGTTGCCGACCTGATTGGCGGCAGAACCCCAAAGGGCTATCTTCAAAGTTGAGCCTCTGAGGCAGGGAAAATGTTGGATGTAAGAGATATGTATCAAACATGGACATGACTGTAATCCCAGAAACACATTTTCGTGATGTTAGAATTTGCACCTGAGATTTTCTATAGTGATTTCGCGCATACGGCTAGCTTTGCCCCCCGCTTTTTGAGGAAACCTGGATGTTGGTGAAGGTTTTCAAATATCCTACCACATCTGTTTCAAAAAGCTTGCTAAAGTTAGTTACAGTATCTTGGTCAAGGCAATAGACTAAATGTTCTCCGGAATTAATCCTTACCTGTGAGATATATGTTCTGAAGGTTCGTCTCAAGATCTTCAAATTCGGTGAAGCGGAATTTGTGAGGAATTATCGACACGGAGTATACGTCAAGAGCAGTTACTAAGGTGTTACACCTGAAGAAACCTCTTTTTTCACCATGTGCGGGCCTGAACTTGGGTTTGGCGGTGGTTAGGTGCAGCCTCTCCATTGAGTAAAGGCCGCATTCTCGAATCTTTTTATCAAATTTCCAAATCAAGTTTTTCGGTATGACAGCATGCAGCTCATCTCCCTGTTATTAATTTAAAATGGGATCCGTATAAAAATTCTAAAGAACAGTACATTAGATTAATGGAACAAAGTGGGTAAAAAAAGATAGCAACAGGAAATGGTGGGAGTGAGCAGCCGTACCTCTTCATCTACAATAACCATATCGACACTGGTAACCTCATTGGTGGACATAAAGTCCAATTCTTCCCATTTCCTAGTAACTCGGACGGTGATAGCAGACGACTTACCTTCATCCAGGGAACGCAGGCTCTTGAAGGTGTCATGTGCAGCAGATGAGCTAACCTTGCTTGGGCTGCATTTGATCTGACTTGCCATTGAGCTATTGATCTATAAACCTGTAATTTTTCTGGGGAAAAAAAAACAATTGTAAGAATCAGAATTTACAGAACAGGGTATACACCTTCGCATCAAATGCACCAATGAGTTTGTAAGATCAAGTAGCTGTAAGAATCAGAATTTACAGAACAGTGTCTACGCCTTCTGAACAAATGCACCAATGAGTTTGTAAGATTAAGTAGCTCTTGTGTTGAAAAAAAAGTAAGAATTTTAAGGAAAAAAATGATTGTTGCAATTAGCCGATTACCCACTATAAAAAAAAAAAACTCCATAGATTGCCATATCAACTAATTCACCCTCATGCTCTCGCGTTTACTAAAAAACACCACTCCATGTATACTCCATTAAATCTGATTGTTATCATAAGAGAATCTGAAAAAAAAAAAGTTCTTGATTTACAGACTTTCACTCAATTAGCTCTACTGATTGAATATGGAGTAGACGTTCATAGTTGCATTTTGTCGAACAGGTTGTAGATAAAGTAATTAGGCAACAAAACCCTTTAGATATGACATATAATACAATGTCAAACCACAAATAAGGCACCCAAAATGTGAGATTTGGAAAACCAAAAAAATTAGGAAAGCTACGGTGGGTAGGAAGAAAATCAAACAATGCTAGAATAAAAATAAGGTTATATAATTGTTAATAAGAAAACAGTGATTTATGCTAGAATCAAAATTGGGGAGAATCGAGTGAGAGAATACTCACAATGGGAGCTGGTTGAATTGAGGATCCATGGAGATTGAAGCCGACTATTTATAGGGAGTAGGGCATTCAAAGCAGCCGTTTAATTCTACGCAGTTTTAATGGCATAAATCAATTGCATTAAAGCAAAATCAAATAAAGCTGATAAACCAATCGTGGGCGAGAAATAAAGTCGATTATGATCTTCGGTTACAACCGATTGGTATATGTAGAGTGGTCGGGATAGGACCCTTCCAGATTATTTTGATTTTCTCCATAACTCGTTTGGAGGAATATGATGTAATGATTCTGAAAAAAAAGAATAATGGAGAACATTTGTGTGCTGTTTGTGGATCTACACTTTAGGATAGGAAGGAAGACTGGGGAGATTGAGAAAGGGGCGGTGGTTCGATGGAATCAACGATAGTCTCTACAGCAGCAAGATACATGGCGTAAAAAATCAATGGAACACGTGTACCATTATGTTGCTCATGAATTCTCCTCGTGACGTAAAAGAGGCACCTGGCGTAAAAAATCAAGGGCCTACTGTAAGCGAACTTTTAGACCTTCCAACTCTAGTAGGCCGTAATTACCAACCCAAAGAAAAAAAAAAGAAAAAAACTCCAGTAGGCCGGCGGATCGTCTGAGAAATTGGTTTATAACGGCTTCGTTAATAACACACATCTAAATATAGAATTGAATGCGTCCGGTAAAAGCAAATCCACTTAAAATGAGGAAGACCATCGGATTAAATTCTAGGAATCTACACTGGAAGGGATTGGAAGATCTTAACCACCACTTATAACAACTGGAATGTATCCTGACCGTCCCATGACTCAGAAAACACTCCTGTTTTGTAAGTATAGATTGAAGTCCTCCACGGGCCGGGCTGTGAGTCAATAGTTTGATTCATTCAATTATTTCTATTTTTGGTAGCAGACGGCAAGAATGGAATGTGGTGGTAGTTCCATAGTTGGATTCAATTCATTTGATGATTTTGACAGTATACCTAATCCACAAATGCAGCACCGATGGAATTGGATCCCTAGAATTCCAATTACTTTCAATTCCAACTACCACCAGTTAATTTTAGGTGTTTGGCATGACAATTAAAATGGATGGAAAATTTTAATATGGGTGGAAAAGAAGGAATTTGAAATTCCAGGGGGGGTGCGATTTGGTTTTCTAATGTAGGGTGGAAATTAAACTCCTATGGAATTCCAAATCCACCCATTAGAACTCATGCCAAACACTTGGAATTGGAATTCCCTCCTCCAATTCCACCCCCAATTCCATTCCACCCTCAATTCCACCATTTTAAAGTCGTGCCAAACGCAGCCTTAATGGCTTAAGTCGTTTCAGGAATTTAATTTATTAGAGGTTGCAGTGCACAAATTCCATTTATTGATATTCCAAGTTTGGGTAAGCAGGAAATTAGGTTCAGGGTACAGCCGTTTTGGGATTAAGATTACACTTGATAGAATAGAATAATGTAATTACAGAGTTGGCCTGCTCCAATTTTGGTTTCACATTTCTTGAGCTTCCGAAACGACGACTTCTCCGCATCCTAAAAGTTTTGGTTGTGGGAGCTTAGACAGCTTGGAGGGAGTCAAATTCTCCTCCAAATTTTTACCTGCACAGTTGTAACAGGTTAGATCCAGTCTTGTCTCTGTGTGATCCAAAACACAAATAAAGACAGATATAACCACGAATGCCTCTTCACAATTGGATCAATCTAAGGTGTTAATCACCAACGTATATTCTCATAATGCACACCAACAAAGGATAGCAGAAGGATTTAATAAAGAACCACCTCGCAAAGCTAAATTCAGTGTGCAAAAAAGATGAGAACGACTACGACGCATTATGAATTTTCACTTGACCCTGTATGTACTACACTACTACCACACTAACATAAAATTGAAAGTCCATTAATCAACTACAAATTTTTACTTGACCAGAACAGAAACTTAATTTTAACTTGGCCAGAACAAAAACTTTAACCACCAGGGCGCAGAAATAGAATGATATGATAAAAATGTTTACGTGTAAATTGACCAAAACCAAAGCCATAACAGGATCAGAAATTTCTTTATCCCTAGAAGAATCAAACATGAATAACTGTTAAGCCTACATCACTTGAATCAGACAATACAATCAGAAGGACTTACGAACAAAGATTTAATTGCCATGGTTGTCGTTTAGCAATTTCTAGGAAGAAAATCCAGTCAATGAAAACGGGGTGAAAAGTGGACACCAATTCAATTATGATAAATTCATTAAATCAAACATGTTACCACATATCTATTGTTTACAGTGTTTCTCACTCAATGAAAGAAATGGAAGCTTAAATTTCAAAGACAAGTAAATTACTTACAAGTTAAAACTAGACGTTAGAGATCTGTAAGTTGCTTTGGCAGTCCGCATGAATGCTCTTAACATTTGTACAGTTGCTCCAGTAGTTCAATAAGTTACTCCGTTTTCTTTCTACATCATTTGTACAGTTGCTTCAGCAAAGAATCATGTCCTTTATTTTGTTCCCGGGCTTCTGAAATGAACATCTATATGAAGGGGAAAAAAAATATACACGTTTCAGGAAAGATTAAACCAGAAAAATATGAATCAGAAATTTAGAATCACTTTCTTAGAGATAAGAAAAGAAAAACTCAAAGACCATGTGCAGCAGAAGTTACTTAGCATACTATCATGATAAACAGGAAGCAACTCATAAGAGAAGTGTCCATAAGAGAATTTAAATCAGTAAACAACTCGGTATAAGCATTAGATATAAAAGAAGTGTCTCACATATATTGCAGAAAATGAATAACATCTACTTAAAAACATACTTGTTCTTATTCACGGGAAATCATAAGCTTACCTTTTCTTTGTTAAACTCTCAATTAAATTAACAGTCTTTGTTAAACGAATAAGACCAATACATATTATAACACTCTCTCGTTTAGAAATAGTCATTAAGATGCATCATGCATATACAATGTGCATAGAAATCTTTCGCCTTAGCAAACCTAACTAGTAATCTAACCCTGTATCCCTAATAAACCGTGTGCAGTAGAACTCACAACATACATATACAGACAGATATACACGGTTTCTCTTTTCAATTGGATCAAATGTTATCAATCAACAACGTAAATTCTCTTAATGCACACCCTCAAGGGATATCAGAAGCATTCAATAAAGAACCAAGTCACGATGCTAAGTTCAGTATCCACAAACATGAGAACTAGACTCATCATTTGACCCAACAAATTGAATAGACCAAAAACTAAAGCCACAACAGAAACGAAAATTTCTTCATCCAAAATGAATCAACATGAATAAGTCTTAGACCTAAATCGTTAGCTAATATTAATCAAAATCAGAACTTGAACAAAGTACTAATTCCCATGGTTATCGTCTACATTAAGCAGCTATTTCAAAAATGACCATCTAATAATCCATAAAATCCAACATGTGCAACTGTAAAGAAATACTTACAAATAGATGTTAAAATGCCAGGGTCTGTAAGTTGCTTTTGCGGTCTGTGTGGACCATCTAGAGGTTGAACATGTTGCTCCTGTAGTCTGAATGAACCCTGCAAAATTCCAAATCATGTACACAACAATTAAATCTTCAAATCAACCCAATTCTCCATCAAAAAGATAAAATGACAGGCTCAGATTTTCTCAAATTCCTTCTGTGGAATCCAAATATTCTGCTACTCGGTCAAAAGTAAAACTAAATTTCAATAATGTTGTCATTACCTTAGTATATTAATTCCAAGAACACCCATTTGTTGAAGCGCAACAGGAGGTTGTTCTCGTTGATGAGTACCCAAATTGAGTTTTACCCCATTCAGAACTCTGAATCACTTCTACTAGAGAAGTTATTTCAAGAACTTACTCCATTAGGCACATCAGATCTATCTGTAGGTTATGAGAGAAAATATCATAATGCGTTTTTCTCCTTTTCAACTGTATTTCCTCCACCAGCATCAAATACAAAACTACATCTCATCGTCTCTATGTCACTGTGTTCTTACTGATTACCACTTAGGTTTTGATTTTTAGGGGAAGATTAAGATAAGATCTAGGGTTTTGAGTTTGGGGAGGCGCATAATTGAAAATAAGAAAATCGAAGCAGGAGGAATTAGGGCAATACTATTGTGTGTATTAGTGTATATATACATGTGGCAACTGAACTGAACCGAGCGTTTGCAAAGCCCACTAAGATATACTAGTACTAAGCCAGTGGTGTTAAACTGTATTCAACTATACATAGTTTGCAAGCTGGGTTGCACGGACTCGGACACGGAGACGCGGACACGACACGACACGGACGCGGACACGAGCGAGGTCTCAAAATTGTAGGACACGGACACGTTTATATATTTAGTAAATATATAATTTAACTATACTAATATATGAAATTAATGATAGGAGAAGTAGTATAAAATGCTGAAAATATACAACTTACGCACAAAAGCGTGAATGACTCAATGGTTAAGCTCCTTAGGTGGGATTATGACCTTGAGCGTTTGAATCTCAAGGGAGAATATACTAAATTATCAATTAAAGTAGAGAGTTGACTGAGTTGACTGAGTTGACCGCGTCGTATGCGTGTCGTGTCCGCGTCCGACACGAGTCCGACGCGGACTCGGGCCCAAAATCGGCGCGTCTGTGCAACCCAGTTTGCAAGCTCTACTGATCACAAAATTAGATTGCAGGTTGCAGCAAATTTTGTGGGACATAAATGTACAAAGTAATAATATTTTCTACTAGGAAAATATCCAGCAAAATACAGTGACTCGTATACAAAAATTGATGTGGCTTGTCTACTATACTGCCAGATGCTTTATTTCCACCGATGGTCAACACAGTTTCAGAGTTCAGTCTAATTACATTTACATATACTCCCGGTAGAAATCGTGTTCACTGTTATGACTCTAGGAAGAAAATCCAATCAACGAAAAAAGTAGAAACAGTGAAAACTAATCCATATGTCCCATTTTAAATATCCTAATTTCTATTTTCATTTGTCTCCAAAATGTGGCCAGCTTCTAATTATATCTGTATTTTCCCAACAAACTCTCGGATATAATCTTAAAGAATATCTAGATAAATCGGAAACAAATTAATGAATATATATGTTTTTGACAATATATAGATTCTTTTACCTTTTATAGTTTTCAAAAATAAAGTCATATTATTTCTCTTTATTATTTTCTACCTAAAATAGAAAATTCATTTATTCTCTCTATAAATTTAATAAGGGTACACTAGGAAATTCATTTGGTCTCCTTATTTTTTTGACTTAGTCAAAGCGGTCATTTAAAATGGGACACAAGGAGTAATTCGAATTGAATATCTAAACTCAAGCAAACTATAATTGTAAATTTTCATGTGGAATTCTTTTATGGTGGCAAGAAATTTGCGGGCAGAGGCCGCCAAAAAAATTTAAGTGTGGGACATAAGAGCAAGCACTATGGTTCTCTATTGCTTCTCTATTGAATAGAGAAAGGAGAAGGCAGAAATGGCGAAAAAATGGCAACCTCTATGGTCTTAGCTATTTGGAGACGGAAATTGGATTTCCGCAGCTTTTTTGTGCGGAAATCCAATTTCCGTATTGAAAAATCTGGGGAAATCCGATTTCCGCACAGTCAAAGCTTGACTTTTGACCGGCGGAAATCGGATTTCCGTAAAGAATAGGTTTTTAGACAGAAAACCTTGCGACCTGAACTTCATTTCTCACTACTTCTCCACTCTCTCTTCTTCACTCAAAGAAAATAGATAATCGCCCCCTTTCGATTTTGAAGATAACCAGTTAGAATTTTTCCGTGATATTATAAGGGTTTACTAACATTTCGAAGGCGATTCTTTTGCATCATTCAATTTGAAATTTCATCCACAAGGTTAGTAAATCTTATCTAGGGTTTATACAATCCAATTTTAATTTGATTATCATGATTCGTTTGATTTTAGAATGAATCGTTAAAATCCATTGATTCTTTGTTGTTGTATGTTGTATTTTTTATTAATGCTTGTGGTATTGAAGTAGTTTTGGTGTTGAATGTATAAATTGACTTAAAATTCATGCTTGTAAAGGTGCAATGAGTTTGATTCGTGGGTGTTTGAATGCGAAATACGGTCTCAATTTTGCTTCATCGAGTGATGATGATGAAGAAATTATTTTACTCCATCGCATGGTAGAATTGGATGCCCGGAGACATAAGCTTAGACAACCGGTGCCTATCCAAGTGGAATCACGCCAACACCTATGGCGTGATAGAAAGAGAGGTGATGCTCAAATGATGTATGATTACTTTACAACTAATGGGACTTATACTCCAAGACAATTCAAACAACGTTTAGGTATGAGTCGAGGTTTGTTCGAGAAAATTCTTTTCAAACTTTGTGAAGAGGATGAAGAATGGCCACAACGTCTAGATGCAGCTCGTATTCCGGGACATTCTCCTCACATGAAGATGGTTGCTGTGATGAAATCTTTGTGCAAAAGTATTGCTGCTGATAGTCTAGATGATTACACTCGTATGGGTGCAACCACAACATATTACTATGTAAAGAGATTTTGTGCCAACATATGCACCATATTTGGACCTAGGTACCTGCGAGAACCTACTGCTGAAGATGTTAGAAGGTTGCTAGCAGAGAATGCCGCCCGTGGATTTCCTGGAATGCTTGGTAGTGTGGATTGTATGCATATGAAATGGAAGAATTGTCCGGTTTCTTGGCAAGGAATACATAGAGGCAAAGAAAAGGTTAGTACTTTGATATTAGAGGCGGTGGCTTCATATGATTTATGGTTTTGGCATGCTTTTTTTGGAATGCCCGGCGCAAACAATGACTTGAATGTTTTGGCCCACTCTCCCCCTTTTGATTCGCTTCTTAGTGGTTACTCTCCTCCGGTTAACTATGTCATCAATGGACACCAATACAACATGGGTTATTTCTTAGCTGATGGTATCTACCCGAGGTTGAAGACAATTGTACAAGCTTACCCAGTAACACTAGACATTCCGGAATATGTTAGGTTTAATAGGTACCAAATGGCCAAAAGAAAGGATGTTGAACGTGCTTTTGGAAGTCTTCAGGGTAAATTTAAGATTGTTGGTGAACCATGCAAGTATTGGAAGCAACATGATTTGAATTTGATTATGAAATGTTGCCTTATTTTACACAACATGATCATTGAACATGAACGTCGAGATGCTGAATGGGCTGCAGTTGTTCCAGAAGTGAATCGGGTACCAACAGGCCCCACCAATCACTACTCGAGTCTTCAAAATGAAGAATATTACCACATTTTAAGAGCTGATCTTACCGCTCACATCTTTGCACTGCCTGGAAGAGGTGAAAGAATAGACTTAGACTCAGATCTTAGTAGAAGTGATTCGGAATATAAAACCCAGACAGCAGACTACTAATCATCAGAAGACTCTATTTCTGAAGATGATGTGAGTGTAGACTTTGTGCTCTCTGGAGATGATGATGTGCTCTCTGGAGATGATGATGAAGCAACAGGGGGTGGTTTTGAAGCAACTAATGGTGTTGAAGCAGCAGATGATGGTTATGGAGCAGATGATGGTTATGGAGCAGATGATGAGGTAGTTGAACCCCTTGATTAGTACTATGTTGTAACTTCCTTTCCAATTGAATTATGTTTTAATTTTTATCTGGATTTGAATTACTGTTAGTTATATAAATATTATCAAACCATTTATATTAGAAAGGAAATTTTCATTAACTAATAACGTTATGAGGTGTAAAGAGAGTGTAAGAACTACTTTTACTCAATTAAGAAGACACAAGTAAAAAAAAAAAAAAAGCCAACTAAATTTTTCATTAATGGAAACAACAACTACAATGGAATAAGTTTTCCTTAATTGAAACAACAACTACATTGCAAATATGAAAATAAACAACAACTAATCTACTAACATTGATCTAACTTTCATAATTGAAACAACAACCAAATTGCAACTACAATCCATAATCATGTCCGGCGGCGATTGCAACAATTCTTTCATAAAATTCACCAAAGTTGAATGGCCGATGGTTGACGGCATAAAATTCCAGTCGAGCTCGTACGACCAATTCTCGGCGTGATGCATTTCTATGACTCCGGC
>JAJJMA010322909.1:0-19498 GCA_023529015.1 Papaver nudicaule
AGAGTTCCTGAGTTTACGGAAGAGGCGATACGGTACAATGAAGGGGGAAGGGATATGGTACAAAACTCACATGAAATCAGAACTAAAGGTCACACGTGCGCAATTAATTACACCCACACACACTTCAGTTGACAGCCATCGGATCTCACACTTGGCAAGATCGCAACGGTCCGTTTGTCTAGGCCAACTTGTCTTCGATGTGTTTTATATTATTGATATTGGTAATTTTCAGGTGTGCAATCACACTCTCCAACCGAATTACAACCTTCGGAATAACCTACATAATACACAAAATATACCAAAAAAATATTTTAAATAAGTATTTGATTTTGGAACAAGAACGAAGTTTGAGAAATTATATATAGAATGAAAATAGTATGTGAGCTTATTACCAAGAGCATAGAAACAATAAGAGCCATGGTTAGAGGAAGTGGAGTGATCCTCATAGCTGGTTGGAATAGAGAAACAGGATGCTAGGTTACTAGCACGAGATCGTATGATTTGTATGAACAACTGGTGAATGTGTATGACGAAATCTTTAGATTTATACAAGTAATGATGAGTAACTACATTAAAGACTTGATTTCCAATTGATTTTCAATTTATTATTCTTATTATAAAATTGTTTTATATGTAAAAGAGATTTTCATTAAAATGAATTTATTTTGTTTTAATATTCTGACCGTTTTAGATATATAGTAGTAATCTTGAGTACAAAAATTAAAGACCGGCTACGTGTTGGAAATATATGCTTTTAAAACAAATTGATTTCTGATTAGGGATAATCTTATTAGGGCAGTCACAGTAATAGTATTACATAGGTTCCTTTATATACAGTTAAGGGAAAACCCATATGGACCGCACATCCATGGGCCACAGGCCCTGTAACACTCCCCCTTGTGCGGTTCAATAACAAAACTTTATACATAGTGCTTCACATATAGTGCTTTGAATGTAGTTCTTCAAATGTGTTGCTTCACTAAAACTTTGACAAGGAAAAACCCAGTGGGACAAAACCTTGAAAATATAATGAGTATGACGTCTCGAGTCTTGGTAAGCTTCTTTGTTGGAGTTGGTCGTGGTAGGTGACTTCTCTTTTAGCTTCAAATGTAGATCGCTCGTCGATGACCATTGTGTCTAAGTCAATTGCCTCATTAAAACCTCGTCAGGAAAACCCAAAGGGACAAAACCTGATCTAAGGAAAAAGGGTGCAATATTAAGAATACTTAGAACAGAGTTAGACTCGCATATGCTGCCTCGTTAAAACCTTGACAAGGAAAACCCAGTGGGACAAAACCTTGACGAAGGGAAAAGAGTACAACACGATAAGTCCAGAAGTACGCCTTTGCTCATGCTGAATAACACTCTTGCTTCTCGCTGGAAGTTGTTTCGCTTGACATGCTATCGTGTTAATTTCTTTGATTCCGATGCAGTTCAGTAATATCCATCCAGTCTTTAAGTCTTCAACATTCAGCATATACGCCAAGTGTAGTTGTTGTCGTATTCTCTCTAAAAACCTTGTCGAGTAACAAAACCCTGTGGGAAAAACTAATCTCGATCGAAGGGAAAAAGAGTACAACACAGTTTCACATTTCGAATCAAAATATGTCGGCATCATATCATTGGTTCCTCCCCCTGATGTCGGCATCTCCCCCTGATTTCGTTTGGGGTATAGTCTCTAGACAGTTTCATTAGTCATGAGCTTTTCGAAAGTGACTATAGGTGATGACTTATAAGTTCACCATGTCTCCCCCTGATTACTTTCGTTAACTAAGTGATTATTGTCCCTTCATAATCAACAACTTTTCGATTGCACTTCTGGTATTGCAGTTGTCTCATTAAAAACCTTGTTGAGTAACAAAACCCTGTGGGAAAAAGTAACCTCAGTGAAGGGAAAAAGAGTACAACTTACCAGATGCTCCCTCTGATGTAGGACAACTTGTTTAGTACAATACATTCATGGGAGTTTGAACAACTTCTTTAGTCCAATATAGGCAGACACTTCCTTTAGTCCTTCGCAGTCAGACAAGTTCTTTAGATTACTGGAGTTTTGCAATCATGGGAGTCGGGCAATTCCGTTAGTCCTATACTTTTCACATGTAATCATGGGAATACAATTTGCAAGTTCATTAGAAAACTCTACTTGCGTCTTCATAGGGATAAGAACAAACCCATGTCAATGGTTCCTTTTAGGTATCTAGAGATATTCTTGATACCATTCCAATGACGTTGCGTTGGCGCTGAGCTACATTTAGCTAACAAGTTCACTGAGAACAAGATATTTGGTCGAGTACATTGTGTTAAGTACAATAATGCGCTTATTGACTTAGGTAGGGATATTCGTCTCCCAACACATCTACGTCTCCTTCCTATGAACGGGATGGATCTTTACGTACATCTAAAGTTCGACCAATCATGGGAGTGCTAGCCGGGTGCACTTGTCCATATTTAAATTGCCTGAATATCTTATGGACATATGATGACTGGTGGAGTAATATTCCACAAGCTCGATGTTCTAGTTCAAGTTCTAGACACATCCGAGTTTTCCCAAGATCTTTCATCTCAATTTCGAATTTCAAATAGTTTGTGGTTTCTCTTACTTCGTCAAAAGTACCTACTATGTTCATATCGTCGACATAGACAACTATAATTGCAAATCCGGAACTTGTTTCATTTCAAAACACGCAAGGGAACAATTTATTATTTCTATATCCCTTCCCAATCAAATGATCACTTAGACAGGTATACCACATCCGTCCGGATTACTTCAATCCGTAAAGTGAGCGTTTCAACTTAATTGCAAACGCACTCCGTGGTTTAGAGTTACTTGATTTTGGGTAATGGAAGGCCATCTGGCACTTTCATGAATATCTCTGTATCAAGATCCCCATAGAGATATTATGTAACCACTTTCATAAGTAGAATTTCTAATCCTTCTGAAACAGCCAAGCTAATCTAATTAGCAGAACATCATGATGTTTGCTACAAGACAATAAGCGATCCAGGGGTTTGTGAGAAACCTCGCGCCACAAGGTGAGTCTTTATACTTTAAGACTTCATTATTCTCACTACACTTTGTGACAAATAACCATGTATGTCCCACAGGCTTTACACTTGGTCGGTTAGCACTACCGCACCAAATACCTGTATATTTGTCAAAGAACTAAGTTCTGCCTGGATTGCGTAGGCCAAATATGCTCTTTGTTTAAATATAAACAATATAGAGCATGGTTCGATCTCATCGTGCTCTACTTCTGGAGCAACTGAATTATATCATCATTATGCACGCATGATCCTTCCATTGACTCATGTGCATTCTCATAATCCATTGGGATTTCATTTCTCTAGAATCATTTAAAACTTCGGAGCGTCCTCCAGTTTGATTCATAGACATGTTCAGAGAAAATTCTATGAGATGATTTCAGATGATATAAATAGTTAGATTGTGCCTTACTCAACTTTTTCCTTTCTAGGTGAGTATCAATCGAACCTAGTGGTCTCTCCAACTTCCTTTATAGAGCCACGGCCTCAACCATACTTCCACAGAGTATAGTTGCAACACCTTAGTTTATGGTGTGTATCCTTATTTAAGGATATATAACCTTGCAGGCACGCTTGCAGTTGGTATATTTGATCTCGTCACTTTAGCGATACCAGTGTGCATTCTGGATATCGAAAATCATTTTTCACTTCACATTCACATTGTGAAGTATGGGGATCAAAATGAGACAACATGGGAAACACACCACGACAGTTCCTGTCGTTCCCTAAGGAAATCCTTTTCCTCACCTCCCCCTAACGACGGGAAGGTTGTCTCATCAAGTGACTATCCGTAAATCTAGCGGTAACGAGATCGCCTGTCAAAGGTTCTTCGTAGCGGATATTTGTTGGGGATTCGTATCCAACATAAATACTTAATTGTCTTTGTGGACCCACCTTAGTACGTTGTGGAGGCGTAATTGGCACGTGTACGACACAACCAAAAATGCGTAAATGTAAATCAGGCTTATATCCAGTTACCAACTGGTACGCAGATTATGGTTGACTATGATTGGGTCTAAAGAGAATAAGTCAAGCTGCATGCAATATGGTGTAACCCCAAGCAGTAATAGGCAGGTTTGAACGCATAACCAGTGCCTTAGCTATCATCTGTAACCTTTTGATGTTTGCTTCTGCGAGACCAATTCGAGAGTGTATATGGGGTACATAAAGCTCTATGTCAATTCCTTTAGACATACAAAAAATCATCAATTCCTTTAGATGTAGATTCTCCAGCATTATCAAGTCCAATAAACTTGATTATATGATCAGGGTGATGAGCCCTTAGACATATCACTTGTGCTGGGAGCTTTGCAAAAGCAGCATTTATTGTGGACAACAATGCAAGTGTGACCAACGGGTCGAAGCATCATCCAGAACCATAAAATACTTGTATGGTCCGCATTCTGGATGTAAAAGTCCACAAATATCACCTTGTATCCTTCGTGAAAATGGAATTTTTCTTTGGTATCTTTAGCATAGGATGGTCTCGATCTTATCTTTGCTAAAGAGCAAGCTTTGCATTATGAGTGATGTGCCTTCGATAAGGCCAACGAAGAAAATGGGATAAATGGTATGCTTCAGTTACTTTAAAAGGTGAAGATTGCACTTCACTTACTTTAGAAGACAATAACCGCGCTTCAATTCCTTTAGATGCAAATTTTGTGTTTCAGTTACTTTATGAAGCACATTGTTACTCTTCGTCGCAACAATATTTTGTCCCATTTATTTCTCACTCGAAAGAATGATGTCGGTGTGAGTTCTTTAAAACACAGATCATCAAATGTCGACCTGGACACCCTAGTCGGTAGTGCCAAAGCTTGTATAAGTCACTGGCCAACAGTTCGTCGTTAGAAACAATATAAGATTCAATAATCCTAATAGTGGTGATGTACAATCCATTAGAATGACTCAATAGTTTCTCTAAGATGCGCTTCCTTCCGCATTCACTAGGAGTAACGTAAAGTTCCATTTTTACAGTGAATGTCCAAATGTTAGCCATTTGAATTGATATCCTTAAAAATCACAAGGTGTGGTTAGCTCTAAGTGCTTATAGAGCTTCTTTAAACCTTGTGCCGTTAGCAACAAGGTTTGAGCAATACTTCGCCCAATTATTACTTTCGATGATCCAATCATCATAGTCACAAAAAGAGTAAAATCAACAAACAATTGTCAATTTCTTAGAATAGTGCTGGTAGTTCCACTATTGAATAGACATTTGATCTCTCCTTAAGACATTCTTATAAGTACATTACGCGGGAATGTCATATAGATGAACAGTATATCTCAGGTACTTTTGAGAATTTTTGTTCCATTAGAATGACGTCCTTTACATTCTAATACACGTGCTAAACAACAAATTATCGTAAACAAAATAAAATTCTATAATACGTAATATAAAGATAAATACTTACAAATAATGCATGATTCAAGAAGGTAAGAACATATTTAGCTAAGCAAGAAAATAGTAGACCAAGATGACTTACAACGTACTTTAAAGCATCTAACAAAACTATTTACAATGAGGTCTAGTAAGCCATATAACAAAGAAGGAAATGTTTAAGCACAAGCAAAGTCAGGTTTATCCATGATGCGGCAACGTCCTTTATGCCATGGAAGCCTGGAATTGCGGAGTTGACATCAAGAGTAAGATCATTTTCTTCCACATAGTGAGATTCTTGTTCGAGAATTTCCCGGTCATTTTTGTAGCTCACAACTACTTTGGTACTAGCCTTCCATTGCTTGAACCAGCGTCCGGTAAAACATCGCTAAAACAAAGTGCAAATTCGTCTGCATTCTTCTTGGATGTTTTTTCGAAAATAGTGTCACTACTAGTGTGGCTAGAAATCCCTTCTCTGCCACAATGACTAACTTCGGTACCATTTTTCGTGAGACCAAATTCCTTTATGGGCAAGATAGACACAAAAACAATTTTTTTTTATGATTATATAAATAAATAACACGAATAAATCATTGTCCAATTTATGACCTTAGTCAGTTGCGTTCAAATTACTAATCAAATTACTTAATGATTTTAACAGGTGCATCATGTTTGCTAACCAAATTACTTTATGGTTTGTAGCAAAAACAAATACTTTTATTGACCAAGTTACTTTATGGTTGTATAACGTGAACTAATAGTAAGACCGAGCTATAACCCGCAACACTACAAGAGGCCCAAAGTGGGTAGTGGGATCTCATTTTAACGTGTAGTAGGCCTAGAAACTGCTAGGGCCAAACTAGAACATGAAACAGTTCGTCAAATGGAAAAACAGAAAAGGGCGAAACAGACTAATTTTCTGACCGTCCAACATAGGTTTACAAAAAAAAAACCAGTCTAGTAATACATGTCTTCACAATCAGTGATTTTGGAGGAATAAAAATCAGAAAAACTTTTGATTAAGACACAAATCAACATATATATAAGCATGTGCATCATAAAGCATCAACATAATCAAGGGAAGACAGATTTAAATCATGCATATGATGTATTGATGTACATAAATACAAAACATGATCATAGCTCACAGGTTAGTTTTGCAATCTAAAATCAAGATTTCTATGTGAAATGAAATAAATTAGGCTTTTAAGGGCTGAAATTAGTTTTGCAATTTGGTTTTAAATCAATAATAATGGAATTGAAATAATAAGTCTAGAATCAACTTATCTTTTCTTTTTTCATTATTGGTGATTGAATTTCCGGATTCAGAAATTGTAGATGTATGTTCATCAGCTTCTTTCCACGGTTTTTGTGGATCTCAGCAACATTTCTTCATGCTTTATTGATGCTCATCAGATGTATGTTCAACATTTCCACGGTATGTTCATTGCTTGTTTTTGTTCATAAAGAACAACTGCTGTTCTTTCTATTTTCAATGTACTTGATCGAAAAAAACTAGAACCAGTAGAATGAAGACTCTGCTTTATCCATCATACCCCGATCGAGAAAAATGACGAACTAAAAATAGAGATTCCTAAGAGGATTCGGCGAGAAAGCAAAGTTTTTTTTTTTTTTCGGCTGCTAGGGTTAGAGAATCGTGCTGATAACGTGATTAGGGATAATCTTATTAGGGCAGTCACAGTAATAGTATTACATTGGTTCCTTTATATACAGTTAAGGGAAAACCCATATGGACCGCACATCCATGGGCCACAGGCCCTGTAACAATTTCCAATTTCTTATTCTCACTAAAAGTGTTTTAAATACTCATGAAGTTTTTCATTAAAAGAAATTTATTCTGTTTTGATGTCTTGCACTGATTTATATTTAACGAGAGTAAATTATATTAATTGTATGATAAATAAATTCTTATTAAACTTATTGATACTCATGACTATAAAATTAGATTTTTCGTTGGAACACAAGAGAGTTTTTTGTCACTATTATTTGTACTTTACAAAAAAAAATCTTGAGAAGGAAAACAAGTGTCAACCTCCTTGGAATTTTACAAGTGTGTCTGAGCAAGAATAAAAGTGTCGAAGTATCATATCCTCTCACGTGCAAGAGTGATCGTGAAAGTGATATAATTGGTTGTTTTATCCTGGGATGTCGTGACGAAGAAATAATTGTTAGTACAAAACTTGAGGCAACGCCACAAAATGCTTAAAGGAGCAACTTGGTCGTGACTCAGCCTTCACCTTTGTTTCGTGCTTCTTTTTTTTATCGATAATTCTTAACGCCTACTCAATTTGTATATTACATGCAGGCTCACAACATCCCAAACACATACAAAACAAACAACTAAAGGAAGAAGTAGGAAGATAAAAGAGTAAAATGAATCTTATGAAAAATAAACACTCAAATATCTTATTTCAAGAAAATCATAATAGGAAATATATTTATAGAAATTTATTAATCATATAGGTATTTGTGATGGTGATGCACATCTGCTTGATCCAGATATGAAAAGACAAATTACATGATCGAAGATATTAAGTCAAACTATACTCGAAGTATTTTACGGATAGAATCACGACAAACGCAGGTACAATAAGTACCGTCAGGGTTGCAGCCTCCAATAACATCAGGCCATGTTCTATAGTTATGCGCCATACAATTATATTGGCAACTGTCTGGTTTGCAATCACACTCTCCAACCGAATTACAACCTTCAGAAAAACCTACATAATACACAAAATAAACCAAAAAATATTTCAAATAAGTTTGATTTTGGAAGTTTGAAAAATTATTTACAAAACAAAAATAGTATGATGAGATCATTACCAAAGAACAGAATAGAAACAATAAGAGCGATGGTTAGAGGAAGTGCATTGATCTTCATAGTTGCGCGCTTGGAAAAGAGAAACCGGTTGCTAGGTATTTGGCACTGAGAATAGGATTTGTTTGTATGAACAATTTTTGAATGTGTATGAGAAAATCTTTAGATTTATACAAGTAATCTTGAGATTTATACATTAAAGATTTGATATTCAATTGATTTCCAATTTGTTATTCTGATTAAAATTGTTTTAAATGTCAGAAAAGTTATTCATTAGGAAGATTTTATTTTGTTTTAATGTCCTAACCGTTTTAGATATATACTAGTAATAATGACTTGGTGCCTTTCGGAAATATATGTGTTTAAAACAAATTGATTTCCAATTTTTTATTCTCATTAAAAGTGTTTTAAATACTCATAAATTTTTCCATTAAAAGAAATATCACAATAATGGTCTATAAGACCAGAAAAAAAAAAGTATACTCATGTTCTAGAGACTTCTAAAAGTCTAGATTGTTCGTATGGACTTCAAATTTGAAAAAAAAATTGATATATTTTTGTCCAATTGGATTAAAGTCTAGTCATCTAAATTGATTCAAAGTTACAAATATACTCTATAGTAGAGATGCATGTGGCCTTACAAAACTCAGACAACCATTTCCTTCCCTAACTCAGACAAAATAATCGGCCCATTCACCCCACCTTAAACTCATAGTTAATTTATGAATCAGTAAATAGATGCGGTTGCTGGCAACTAACTATGCACATCCTCTTTTGGGGATTTCGTCAAAGAATACAGCATCATCAAACTAACTTACCAGTTTTTACTGAACCTGTTCCACATTGTCCATGTTTATTTCAGGCAAAGGCAAAAGGCTTTCCGTCATTTGTCACCACCACTGTACGAGCTCTACCAGCGCCTGCTTTGATAATCTTGTCTCTCCAGCCAACAATTATGTTACGTTAGTTGTTGATGAAAGAACAATTGACAGAGGATTAATTCAGCATTTGAACATCATGAGTAATTCCCACATGGCAAAGCCGAGTTTAAACAGCCCAACGGAAACGTTACATCCGTTTTAACCAACAAATCTATTGTAAGAGTTCATTTTGCCATTGCACAAAAATCCATAGACAACAAGACAACATCTAGGATACCCATGGGTAATTAAATCTATGAACGTCCAAAAACGGTTGATTCAAATTCCCACCACCGAAAACAAATAACAAAATGTTCTATCTTATCTTACTAATACTCCTATTAAGGGAAGAGGCATTTTTTGTGAAGCCTTTTTTGTGTTGGTCATATTTTCAATTGAAAAAAATACCTTTATTAAATTTTAGTTTCACCCCTCATATCCTTTTTCAAACATAATTTGCCTCCATGTTTTCACTACCTTTATTGCCACGACCACTTTTACCACATCAGCCACCAGCACCGCTACTATCACAACACCACGTCTGAGGCTACCGCCATCACCAGCAATACCGACGCCATCACCATCACCACCATCACATTACATCACCACCTCTGCGACTACCGCCATCACCAGAAATACCAACGTCGCCGGTGCCACCACTACCAATACTCTTCTATTACTATTAGATTTGCAATGGCAAGCGCAATGCGCGTGCATATAAACTAGTACCAACTTAGTACAAAAGACAAATATCTGAACTGAATATCAGAGGGCACTTTAAACTTCTGCATCATAAAAATTATAAAAGTACTATCACAATTACTTTTTTATTATAGAAGTTGAAGCTTTATTATCAAATTATGAGAGGAGTAGGGGTGTAATTCCTCTCCAAGAATTCTGTTACAGAACTAGGATAACCCATGCAATATAAACATGGTTTTATGATCTCTCACAAGTTTAGCAATATGGTCTGCTACTTGTTTATCATTCTTACCAACAAACTGAAAAATACAAGAACTGAAATGTAAAGATAGACTTTTGATCTCCTTGATGATATTTCTGGTGTCCCAATGGCCTGTGGGTGAACCAGTATTAATCGCCTGGATCGCAACTTTAGCATCTGCTTCAACTATCAAATGCCTTACTCCTTCTTCTTTAGCCCAACTGAGTGCTTCTCGAACAGGCATGCACTCTCCGTCCTCCGCACTCAATGTTTTATGAATGAAAGTCCCTCGGATGCCTTCACATTCCCCTGAACCTACACGCATAACAAGACCACATTGGTTATTAACAATGTCGTAAGAAGCATCTATGTTTATTTTGGTGTAACCATTGACTGGTAACACCCAGTTGCTAGTATGCACAATGGAAACAGAATTCTGCACAACAATAGAGTTACTACTGTCAGAAAAACAACACATCGAGTGATAATAATTGATTTTAGAAATGGTTTCAGATTGCTTGGGTTTTTTTCCTTGATGAACAACATCACATCTATCCTTACAAAGGATCCATGAAACCACCATAAGCTTAGCCAACCAATGTTGATGTTTTTCCCCGTCTAAATCTGAATCTTCAAAAAACCAGGATATCATCCAGTTCCTGAAAGTTACTCCATGTCGACTAATTTCATCAATCTGCGCATTAAACTGTCTCAAAATCCTTCTCGAGTGTGCACAATGAAATAATATGTGTTCCATTGTCTCTTTTTTCGCATTGCATACACCACAAGTGTTTTCAATTTTGTTCATAAATCTGCACAGTTTGCTTCTGGTAGAATTATCCCTTTAATGCATTTGTAGATGAAGTGACGAAGTATGTGTGCTATGTTGAAACTCCACAGCCTCTTCCATACCCTGTTACCAAAAAAGTGCCTACTGTTGACGTCCGGTTGATTTGTGTAGGCTAATTTGTTGTACGTACTTTTCACAGAAAATTTTTCGTCTTTGGCACTCATCCAGATATGAGTGTCAGATTTGTTAATATCCATAAACATACCTGAATTTTGTGACTGATATCTGGTATAAACAACTTGTGCATTAATTGAACATTCCATGAGCTTGAATACGGTAGCAAAATCTCATATACAAACTCATTGCTGCTGAAATTGTTGCTGATTGTAACTGGAGGTTGATGCACTCCTACTATCCACTTGTCTAGACATATTTCAGTGCTTCTTCCATCATTCACTTCCATGAATAGATTCTCCTTAACTACAGCTAACCCATCTCGTTTTCCCTTCCACATCCATGGCGTATCATCTCCCATTGCATGGTTGTGAACCACATCATCTTCCTTCAAGTACTTGGGTTGAAGAAGTTGGACCCATAATTGATCTGGTTGGGTGTAGACTCTCCATGCTAGCTTAGTTAGAAAAGCTAGGTTCAGTTTTCTAAGTCCTGAAATGCTAACCCTCCTGAATGTTTAGGTAAGCACAAGTTTCCCATGCAGTTAGGCATAGTCCTCTGCTGTTACGATAACCCCACCAAAATCTTCTGTCGATCGAAGTACTAAGAGACCTTAGAAGACCCTTAGGAAGAAGGAAAGTGCCCATTTAATAGATGAGAATTGAATTCAGAACGTGCTTTGGCATTGTGGATCTAGCGGCTTGAGTTAGTGATTTCGAAGACCATGATGCCAACCTTCTATCAAAATTTTCCCTAATCTCTTTGAAAGCTTCTTGTTTTGAGTGACCTAGAAGCAAATGTGATCCCAAATACTTCTCTTTGAAATTCATGACTTGAACACCCAGGATTTCTGTAAGACCTTGTGTTACATCCTCACTTGTGTTTTTTCTAAAATACACTGCCGATTGAGATCGTGTTCTTGTCTACATGACCATGTGTTATGTTGGTATTTGTTCCCGCAAATACTAAGTTTACAAGAATGCATGAGATAGATTCGATACCATTTTTCCATTACAATGGTTTGCTTGCAAATCACTTGTTGGATATGGGTGAATCTAAAGGAGTACTCTTGAGCAAGAGTCCAGTGGATTATAGTTGAGGGCGTCTAACACGTCTAAGTACTGGTTAAGCCCAGAACTTCCAGCGGGTCCAGTTAAGCCCTGATCTGAATGGCGGACGGTTCCCGAACCGTACGTGAACAGAAACTCAATTATTCTCCTGAGTTCCAAAGTGACATTTCGTACGCGTACCTAACGTGAACTCAAAATCATACTTTTGGCTGTGATTCAGATGGACGGTTTGTGAACCGTCCCAGGTGAATATTCTTTGGGATTTTCACTCGGGTTAAACCCTGAACTCCTTTATCTCTTAGTTGGACTTGGATTATCACGAAAATATATTATGTGGTACATCTAACGGTTCTCAATGTGTCAATAAGATAAAGATTATCTCTGGTCTGTTGGATATCTATCTTGAAGTGTTTTTGAGCTAACAAAACACTTGGCAGATAAATGATTAATGATTTCCAATTGTTGTTTACTTAGTTTGCAAATTAAGGTTTCCAAAACTTGTGGGACAAGTAACTAGTTGCTTTATTCCAAAGCAACCTATCTTATTGAGTGTTATAAATAGAGGTGTTTAAGGACGAATACTGCAAGCATCAAGCATATATACGTGAAGATTCCTTAGGGAAGAGATCGTAAAACTCTTTTTCACTTCGGTGAACGCTTGTTGTGGTATATGTTAGGGCATTGTCCGGTCAAACCCACTAGCGTTGGTATGTCAAGCTGGTTGTCAGTTTTAGGTGTCAAAACACAATTCTTGATTTAGCCTACTAGAGTTTAGATTTCGGAATTGGGATATAGACTAAGTAGTAGAGACCTTGAAGACGAAGACTGTGAAGACAAAGAAGACATCAATTATTCTTCATCGACAAAAGGTTAGTAGGAGTTATGACTTTTATGGAAATTCTTATATTCTACATACTCTATCTTTCGAAATAGTCGACTACTTTAGTAGTGATATTAATATCAATTGAGATCGTGTTCTTGTCTACATGACCATGTGTCATGTTGGTGTTTGTTCCCGCAAATACTAAGGTTACAAGAATGCATGAGATAGATTCGATACCATTTGTCCATTGCAATGGTTTGCTTGCAAATCACTTGTTGGATATGGGTGAATCTAAAGGAGTATTGTTGAGCAAGAGTCCAGTGGATTACAGCTGAGGACGTTTAATATGTCTAAGTACTGATTAAGCCCAGAACTTCCTGCGGGTCCTGTTTAAACCCTAATATGAAAAGCGGACGGTTCCCGAACTGTACGTGGAACAGAAACTCGGAATTTCTCCTGAGTTCGAAAGTGTCATTTTGTACGCTACCTACGCGAACCTCAAAATTGATACTTTTGGCTGTGATTCAGATGAACGGTTCGCAAACCGTCCCAAGTGAATATTCTTCTGGATTTTCACTCCGGTTAAACTCTGAACTCCTTTATCTCTTAGTTGGACTTGGATTATCACGAAAATATCTTATGTGGTCCATCTAACGGTTCTCAATTTGTCAATAAGATAAAGATTATCTCTGGTCTGTTGGATATCTATCTTGAAGTGTTTTTGAGCTAACAAAACACTTGGCAGATAAATGATTAATGATTTCCAATTGAGATAAATCTCTTTTACTTGGTTTGCAAGTTAGGGTTTTCAAAACTTGTGGGACAAGTAATTAGTTGCTTTATTCCAAAGCAACCTATCTTATTGAGTGTTATAAATACAGGTGTCTATGGACGAATACCGCAAGAATAAAGCATACTGAAGGTGCTTAGGGAAGTGATCGTAAAACTCTTTTCACTTCGGTGAACGCTTATTGTGGTATAGTCATCTATTAGGTAGCAGTTCCTCTTGGGTTTTTACTTACGACTATAAAGACTTCTCTTGAGAGTTGGGAAGCACAGGTAGGAGATTGAGACCTTAGTGGTTGAAATCGAAGTAACATGTAACCTTGGTAACCTGATCACGTTCTTGTCTATTCTACGGTACTTCTCTTCTGATATAAGGCCATCCAAGAACCGATACGTTACACACAGGGTTTCGAAAAGAAGCAACGCACGGCTGCACTCGGTGTTGTAAGACCTAGTTAGCTCCAGTTGTATAAGTTTCATAAGTGATTCTTCTTTTACAACTGAGGTAGAGACAAGTTGGGCATAGTTTACTCGGTTTACTTGTCTGCCCCCGCTTGTAAGTAGATTTCCGTATGACCTGGAGCAATCCGAAGGAAGTCACTTTGTGTATATCAAACTGAAATAGGACAGTTCAAACATACGTCAATAATTGAGGTTGCAAAGACGAAATTGTTGACACAAGCCTTTAACATCGGTTAAAGCAACTCCTAGGCCTGTAAAGGACGTCATCTAGGGGAATCAAGTGCGTGACGATCTGTGGGGGATCTAGAGACGTATGGAGTGCGACAGTAGCCAGTTCGCTTGGAGGGTTGGAATTGGTCTCTACTACATCTCAGACCGAAGTCTTATAGTAGGCTAGTGTTTGTAGACAGTTTGTACTGTGCGGTGTTCAATCTGGACGAGGTCCCGAGGTTTTTCTACAGGTCGTTGTTTCCTCGTTAAAAAAATCTCTGGTGTCTTGTGTGCTTTACTTTCCGCATTATATTCTCCGATTATATAATTAAAGCAAACACAAGAAGTATGTTATTAATAAACCTGATCGTTGTCCTCAATCCATCCCTTGGATTTACCAAGACCCTGTCTTGCGTTGGACTGATCCTTTGAGATCCAAACTCAGGTTAACGGATTTGGATATTGATTTTTGAGATCGTCCAGATCTGACCATAAGTCTCACAAGCCCAAACGAAAAGTTGGTTGTATTTCGGTACCCCTACTTTTTCAATTGGTATCAGAGCCGGTGAACACATAAAAGACGTAATTGTCTGTGTTTATCGCGGCTTGTGAGCTATAGACCCTAGTACTAATCCTACCCCAGAGAACACCACTCCAGCACACTCATACACAACCGGTTCAACACCATCTTGTGGAGAACAACCAACTGAGGTTGTCAATTCGAGTAATAATCCTCACTCTTTCATTCAGTCAGATGACTCTGACTCAGATCTTGAAAGAGGTGCAACTAAGGAAAGTAGTGGACTCATTAAGTTCATGAAATTTCAGGCTTCTGAAATCGCACGACTAAAAGCCAAGGTTAACTCCCTTTTTGATAAAGTCAATGAACAAGAATCCTTGGTTATGTCCCTAACCACTGAGATCTCACTACTAAAAGGGAAAAGTCATACGTCTGACCTTACACTGAAAAGTGGTAATCCTCAAAACCCCACCAGTTCAGAATCTGAAAAATCTGAACTCATGATTGCTCATGAAAAAATTGAAGAGTTAACGGGAGAAATTGATCGGCTCAAATCAATCTCTGAAAAACCCAAAAACAGTTAGTCGAGAAAAACAAGAACTCGTCGTGGTAAAACTGTTGGAACGAAGGTGACATCTTCAAGCACCTCTGACAAGGTGACTAATTCCCCTCATCATTCTGATGATAACAATACCCACAAAAAGAGTCTTAATGAAGGTAAACATGAGACATCATGTAGTTTCTGTAAAAAGAAAGGACACCTTCAGACTGAGTGCAATAGCCAAAGGAGGTCAAAACGAGTTGCTTAACTCCAGCACACATTGAATCTCGTATTAAAAAATGTGTCTGAACTCTCTAAGTCTTACCCAGGGACAAGGTATAAGACAGATAAGAGAAGACCCTCACCTATGACCAGAAGAGCTATTCCATACTCTATAAGGAAACCTCAGGAAATGGAGAACAGGATGCCTGTCTCAACCATGACCACTAAGAGGTGGACTCCAAAGAGAGAGAACTCTGAGAGCAATCAACCTCGATCCTCCACTGATATGATTAGCCTGAATAATCTGAATAAGATGTTATCATGATATACTATGCTCAATGAAGACCTTGAAAAACAGGTCATGGAGCTAGAAAATTATCTAGAAGTTCATCAGATACGGAGCCATATCTCGTTGATAATAATTTCTATGATAACTTTGGAGGAAAAAGAAGATTGAAGAGATCTAAACGAAGGTTTAGATCAGGTGAGTATCTCAATACTCAACCCAATGCTCAAACCTGAGTGTTGAAAATAATTTCCTTGTCTTAGTACTGAAGGATAAGGAAATGTGAGATCAGGGTAGAAAAAGAAACCCTGATGATGGTCAGTACCACTCAGAGTAGGCACCTAAGTGATCAAAGATGGTTAAGTCAAAAACCACATTGAGAAAACGTATAAAGACACTTACCCAGGCTGACGTGTTCGAAAACTTGATATACACGATTCACGAACCGTCAGAAGTGTTTTTCTGTACAAAAACTCAATTACGCGGAACTCAGTATTATCTGCGAAAAAGAGTCACTCAAATCTCAGAATATATTACTTTATTGTTATCTAAAACACTAACACAAACCCAAGGGACTCTGGGTGTGTAAAATTGTGTGAGATATTTGAGTCAATCCCTTCTTGGTATTCCTGTATAAATACCACAATACTTGAGGTATAATTATTCAAGTATTTTCTCTGTTATTCTACATCTAAGATGGAAAAGTATAGCTGTGCCAAAGGCTCTGAAGAGATAGAATGGGAAGAAGAGACTCTGGAGGAAGAGAAAGAATGCCTTGTTTTTCATGATCGTCAGCTTGGGGTTTACTCCTTTGATGCTTACGAATATGAAAAACTGGATCAGAATGTTCAGATTTCATCTGCCATCGTCATTCGATTCTTCATAGATTATGAAGCCATGAAAAGCAACACAATGGCTACTACAAGAAAGAATGCATTTCTCATGTCCCATTTGGAAGCTATACAGAATGAGCTTGCTCTCATGAAAATACGGATCAAGAAACTTGCTGACAACAAGTATTGTGAAGTCTGTAATGCCACAAACTAATGGCTAGTCTTCCATTAGCAATCCAAAATAAAGTTGCAAGATAACAACTTTTTGTTTAGATTTATCTTTTTTAGTAGATCAGATTAGTTGATTCCTTGTGAGAACTTGTTCCTACTTTTGCCTAAGGAATATAAACTAGATCTGAAAGTAGTTTGTCTTTTCATACTTTTTAGAGTTTTTCAAGCATGTACACTTTATTCATTAATAAAAGTTCTTTTTAGACGATTATTAATGATGTTTGCAATATTCGATTTGTCTACCTCAATCTTATTGCAACACATAGCTTTTTTCCATTGCCTCGATCGGTAGTGATGCAAAGTTATGTCTATTTACAAAAGTTATGCTTTTTCTCATGATCAAGAAACTTTTGATTATATGATATTTAGGGTTTTCACAAACTCGGAATCATATACTCTTTTCCAAGAAATTGGCTAAGCAAAAGAGATTATAAACAAAGCAAAACTGGATAACATTAAATTGTTTTTGTCCATGTTAGACTTTGTAAGTTGTTCTTTATTGAATAACACCACATGGGGGAGAGTTCTTAACTTGAACTTGCGCTTAATAACAAATCTTTTTGGGGAGCGTGGTTGTAGAATATTAGGAGAAAAGTGTATCTATATTTCTCCAAAAGATGAGAACTCAGGAATCTTCGTTCGGATTTCTTAGTTGTGCCATCTTTAAACTTGATATGTGACTACTTAGCTTAACCTATCTCATAAGTTTATGAAAACCTAGTCTCGAACTACTATGTCATATTTTTGTGACAAATAGGGGGAGAATACATATGGTTCTCGTTCTTGTGGTGCATAACCATAAGGGGAGAATGTCATGTGCTTACTTGTTGTTCTTTTACAAAGTAATCAAGTAAGGGGGAGTAATTAAAGCTGAGAAGAAGCTTCATATAAGGAATGAGTAGAATCACTTTAAAAGTGTTGATACACAGACTTTAAAGTTTTCTCAGATTCTTACTCTTAGCACAAACAACATGTGGGATTAGCATATTAACCCATGTAAGCTTGAGCGTACCTTTGTGGTTGTTTGAGCTAGAAATTTTGTAGCTGCTGTCTACGGATTCATCAACAAGAGTTCAATGAACACATCAAGACTCGAGGGAGAAGTTGAAGAAATCAAGAAATCAAGATTCATCTGGTTAGTACTTAATTGTATATCTTTTGAATCCATATGTAAATTGGTTTTTTCACTAAAATTGACAAAGGGGGAGATTGTTAGGGCATTGTCCGGTCAAACCCACTAGCGTTGGTGAAAAAGCAGGATGATCTCAAAAATCAATATCCAGATCCGTTAACCTGAGTTTGGATCACATGGAACAGTCCAACGCAAGACAGGGTCTTGGTAAATCCAAGGGATGGATTGAGGACAACGATCAGGTTTATTAATAACGTACTTCTTGTGTTTGCTTTAATTATATAATCAGAGAATATAATGCGGAAAGTAAAGCACACAAGACACCAGAGATTTTTTTAACGAGGAAACTACAACTTGTAGAAAAACCTCGGGACCTCGTCCATACTGAACACCGCACTGTACAAACTGACTACAAACACTAGCCTACTATAAGACTTCGGTTTGGGATGCAGCAGAGACCGATTCTAACCCTCCAAGCGAACTGGCTACTTTCCCACTCCTTACGTCTCTAGATCCCTCACAGATCGTTACACACTTGATTCCCCTAGCTGACGTCCTTTACAAGCCTAGGAGTTGCTTTAACCGCTGTTAAAGGCTTTCGTCAACAATTCCGGCTTTGCAACCTCAATTATCGACTGTATGTTTGAACTGTCCTCTATCAGTTTGACATACACAAAGTGATTTCCTTCGGATTGCTCCAGGTCATACGGAAATCTACTTACATGCGGGGGCTGACAAGTAAACCGAGTAAACTATGCCCAACTTGTCTCTACCTCGGTTGTACACGAAGAATCAATTAAGAAACTTATACAACTGGAGATAACTAGGTCTTACAACACCGAGTGCAGCCGTGCGTTGCTTCCTTTCGAACCCTGTGTAACGTATCAGTTCTTGAATGGCCTTATATCATAAGAGAAGGACCGAAGAATAGACAAGAACGTGATCAGGTTACCAAGGTTACAGGTTACTCTGATTTCAACCACTAAGGTCTCAATCTCCTACATGTGCTTCCCAACTCTCAAGAGAAGTCTTTATAGTCGTAGGTAAATCCCGTAAGGAACTGCTACCTAATAGAGGATGACTATACCACAACAAGTGTTCACCGAAGTGAAAAGAGTTTACGATCACTTCCCTAAGGACCTTCACGTATGCATGATGCTTGCGGTATTTGTCCATAGACACCTCTATTTATAGCTCTCAATAAGATAGGTTGCTTTGGAATAAACAATCAATTACTTGTCCCACAAGTTTTAGAAAACCCTAACTTGCAAACCAAGAAAAAGAGATTTATCTCAAT
>JAJJMA010322938.1:0-10023 GCA_023529015.1 Papaver nudicaule
TATGAGCATTTACTCGAAATATATAGAATAGACGAGTGAAAGCAGGAAAATTCTTGTAGGAATTGACACTAAACCAGTGAAACTTAATCTATGATCCATATACAGACATCTTTTTTTTTGCTTGAATCTTCAACTCAAACTTCACACTTAAAGATGTCTTGTCAGTCGTCAGAGTGGAGGAAATCCCAACATCTGCAAAAATGAAGAACTCTGGATTCCAGAGGCAGAAAGGTAATACTACAGTCTACAGTACGACATATAAGAAAATATCTGTGATCTTATCGTCATTCTTAAAGTTTGATTTTGTGGTTGGTTTTTTTCTGTGGCCCCGCTTTACACGAGGAAATTCAAATTGTGCAATCGCTGCAATCTTGATGTGGATATCAAATTTTGCACGGCCAGTATCTTACAGTGGGCAGGGCAGCTCTAAATCAGTAAAAAATAAGCATGCTCCCGGTGAACGTCGCTTCTATTTAGGATGAGTGCACTGTGTGCAATAAATCAGTAGTAGATTTCGAGTCATGATTATGGAACTGAAAAAATAACACCCTCAACGGATCGAGATATGAAAGGGGTTTATCCATTACAAACAAGTGCTACAAATGAAAAAACCCTAAGAAATTTACATCACCATTCATCTGTAATTACAAGAGCGCTGATACAGGGGCTACAAGAAATTGAAGCCCTTATGAATTTACTTCATCAGTCCAATATTGAATTATAAGGGTGTCAAAAAATGGTGAATTGTCTAAGTTACCTTTTACACCAATGTACACCCCACTTACAAATTACACCCCATGTACAAATTCTACCATAATCTAACCCTAACCCTAACCATTACCCTAAACAAACAAATAAAAAAAAACTAAAATCTCAAAATCAAAAATCTTTCTCCGCTACTCTTCTTCTTCCTCTCATTCCGATTTTTTTTTTCTTCCGAATTTCATTCAATGGATTGAACCAAAAATGGTGGAGTAGTAGAGAACCAAATGTAATAATAGAAACTCAGCTTTTGATTTAGTTATTGATGGTTTAATTAGCTTAGATTCAGTTAAAAAAAAAAAAAAAACGTGAACCAGTGTTAGTTACGGCTAGCTTAACTCCTAGATCTCAGCCGAAACCATAACATACGGCTCAAAAAAAACTGTAGACTTAAACTTGTTTTTTTTATATGATTGGTTTATCGTTGACATGTGCCATGGGTTAAAAAAGAAAAAACAAGTTTAAATCAAATATTTTTAGTTTAATTAAGTTCCCTATTTTTTAAGAAAAAGCAGGAAAAAGTCAAACTAGCATATTTTTTTGAAACGAAGGGAGTACAAAGAATGTACTCCCTCCGTCTCATTTTAACTGACCGCTTTGACTAAGTCAAAAAAATAAGGAGGTCAAATGAATTTCCTATTGTACCCTTATTAAATATAGAGTGAATAAGTGAATATCTATTTTTAAGTGGGAAATAATAAAGAGAACTTATGACCTGATTTTTGAAAACTATAAAAGGTAAAATAATCTAAATATTATCAAAAAAAATATATATATTCATTAATTTGTTTCCAATTTATCTAGATATTTTTTAAGGGTATATTTGAAAGTTAGAAAAATACAGATACAATTAGAAGCTGGATACATTTTTGAGACAAATAAAAATAGTAATAGGATCAGTTAAAATGTGACAGAGGGAGTATATCCACTATGTTAAAACACTAGTGTCCCGCTCGTCCTCCGTAGGGGAGGCCTGTGTGATCGAACCTTTCGAACAGCAGTCTCCACTGGGTTTTGTAATATTACAACTATTAATTTAGGAATGTTTGTAGATAGGAGGGATAACTGTGAAGATAAACTTGGAAAATAACTTAAGAAAATGTATTATTCTATTTAAGATATATCTTAGTCCATGTTTAGTCGATGTTTTCTCTTTAAACAAGGAAGTTCTTTTTTACTTCCATGCGCTGATGTCGTTGGTGCATTTACAATTCCTACATATATCTTTTCACTCCTTTGCGCGTCGTCAGTATCACTATCCGTTGGTTCATTCTCTATCAAAACAAAATCCTCGCCCGGTGTGGGGACTCGCTCTGCTTTCTTTTGTGGCGCGCTCGCTGCTTCTCGCGCTGGCTGCATTCCGCTGGACTCGAAATCAGTCTCCCGGTGTGGTCGCCAACTGTGAATGGGGTAAGATTGACAATCCGATCCGAGTCTCAGAGGTAACAACCCGATCTATCTCATTTCTCTTGCTTTATCTCTCCCTCTCTCTCTTAAGAGTGTAGTCTCATTTGTCTCTCTTTCAAAAGAACCCTCCTAATGATCTTTTTAGAGTCCTATTTATAGAGACTCCCTTTCACTCCTTGGTTGCCATGTGTCCTCTTAGCCACTTATTAACATAATTGTCATCATTTATCTCTTAAACACCCAAGATGCCTAAATCCAAGCCCAGCTAGATAAGCTTAACTTAGTATGTGTCAAGCCCATTAGGCCCTAATGGACTTGGGTATCCACATTAGTCCCCTGACGGTTCGGGCGGGCAAAATGCGCCGGGTCGACCGTCACCCATGGGAACCCAAGTCCCTGACCGTCGCCCACGATTGGTTCTGTAACTGTCGAGCTCATGGCCTACGTGGCGACGCACGTCCACGAGTTACTAGCATCGTGGTCTAGGTGGCGGACGGTTACACTTTTCTCTCCTTAGTATAAATACTCTTTTACCTTCGCTTCCTCTAGCCAGACTTTCCTAGGTTAAAAATCATCTTCTTCTCTCCCTCTACTGCCATGAGTGATTACGACGAGCCTTTGCAAGACGACTCACTCGCCCCTAATCATGAGGACGAGGCTAACCCCGAAGCCGCGCCAGATGGTTGGGACGCTCAGAATCCTAACCTTGATGTCTTTCATCCTCCTGATCGGGAAGACGGCTTATTTTCTCATAATCTGTTCGAACGAAGCATTTCCCTTCAGAGCACCTTTGTTCCTCTTCCCGGCTACCGAATATCCCGATGACTTCTTTAATCAGCGCCTTCTGAATCGACTGCCGCCGCCCCTGCCAGCCGACCCGATGTGGCTGTTGAAACCGGATGACGTCGAGTGGTCGTTTCCTCCTTATGAGCAGGTTCCTCGCTTGGCTATAAACCGTGGCGATTACGAGCTTCCCAATATCGTCTATAAATCCACAGCGAAACCCCAAGAGGGCTGGGTGCCGTGGGTTGATTTCATTGAAAACCATGAGTCTCATGCTTGTATTCTGGAGGGGATCGGCGTTCTTGACGCTATCAAAGCGTCCAAATGTCGCTCCCGCAACCGTAGTAACTTTGATCTGACCAAGATGGTCACGCGTTGGATTTCTCTGTTCCATACCTTCCTTTTTGCTTGGGTAGAGGCGACTATTACTCTTGAGGACGTGATCGCTTTTACTTTGTTACCAGCCCATGGCGCTTGCTACTGGCATCAGTCAGCCGTCGCAGGATGTATGCGTGATAAAGATTGGGATTTGGTGGCCATTCTGAAGAAGTCCAAAGAGCTCGGGAGGGACATTCTTGTCGAGGGAGCCGGGGATAATCCAGAAAGGGTAAGGAACTTGAGGGCGCTCAAGATGATGATATAGAAGGGGGCGAGGAACATGAAGGCGCCCGGGGTAATATTTTCTCCAGCTCGTCTTTTATTCTCCTTTCACTCTTTGCGAGTGTTTTCATTATGCACAACTAATCGCAAATCTGTCTTTACACCTTCTAGGCGAGGATGACGCCGAAGCAGCCACTTCAAGCAGGCACAAGAAAAGGCGCTCTTCCTACCCTTTATTCGTGAAGTATTGGGCACCGAAAATGGTGGAGGGCCGTTGGGAATGTCCGAATTATGGCGAGGATTCAGAGACGGTGCAACTGGCCGCGTTCCTTCATTTCTGGCTGAGTCATGATATCTTCGAATTCAGCCCAGGGGATACAATCAAGGAAGAACTTATGCCAATGGCCGTTCTAATGGCGCGTGGCGTATCTTTTCCTCTGGCTCCTATGTTCTTGGGCGGACTTTACCACCACTTAGACTTGCTCGTGATCGATATCCAGAGGGCCGCTAATGTGCACACTATCGAGACTTTCGTACCCGCAAGCTTTCTTCAGATGTGGTCTTGGGATCGCTTTCCAGGGTTCAGCCCACCGGGTCCGACGCTTACCATTCATGGCGTTGAGGAGCGAGTCAATGAGGATGGGGAAGTCTATCAAGATCCCATGGTGTATACTTATCCTCGCGCCCGCCTTTTAAAGCGGAAATCGCCCAAATCTCTTGACAGCATTTCCAATTACATGGATATTGGGAGCAAGTTTTGTTTTTCTCCATACACTGATGGTCGCGTTGGACCTACTCCTTACACCTTTTACTCGGATGAAGAGGAGACCCTTGACTCTCGAAAAGTGAATCAGGCGAGCGAAGTGGACTTTATTTTGTCAGTCACATCTGGCTACCTTCCTGGTTTTTGCGGGGGCGCGTTCTCTATTGAGGCCTATAACTTCGATCAGGTTGTCCGCCAAGCAGGTTTTGACCAGGGGGTTCCTCCACCTCCCTTGCCTCCTCTTATCCTGGATGATGCCTCGATTGAGGCTTGTTATGATAGGTTTGTCTACTCTGATGGAGGCGCACTTCGCTGTCGTCCAGTTCCCTTCACCATCCGTTATCCTCAACCAGCTCGAGATACTCTCCGCATTTCTGCGGATTGGCGTTTGTATTGGAACGAGCTTTTAACAAGCATGATGAACTTTCTAGTCACCGCTCGTGTTATTTACCACGCGCCGGATAAGGACGAGCTTTGTGAGATGCACCGCGTTGGCCGTTTTGTGCTTGAGAAGAGTGTAGGAGAACCTCTGAGGCTAGTTCCCGGGAACAAGGGTCGCGCTCGGAATTCTTCTGAGACAGCTTGGGGTCCCCTTCCTTTGGATCCTGACGTAGTTGTGAAGCATAAGTCGAAGAGGAAAGTCCCCCTTCCCTCCCCAAAAGCTATTGGCGGACAAGGACGATCGCGGGCAACCAGAGTCCCCAAACCGTCACCTTCAGCGCCTAGTACTGTGTTCGGCAGAGGTGTTTCAGTGAGTGACTGATAGGTGTGCAAAACACCTATTCAAGAGTACCTAAATAATACACTTTAGTCGACTTAAGCCTCGTACATTGTTTATTTTAACCATTTTCTATTCTGCAGGTATTTTGAAATCATATTTAATAAAATGAAGCAAAAACGACTCAATTCACAACTTGGAGTCACATGTAGTTGGTGGTCTTTGAACACAAGAAGGATACAAGCTCAATGGTGTCGCAAAACAAAGAATTACTAAGGGGCAGACAAAGGATTTGAAGCAGCTGATTGGAATTACTAGAGCACCGGACCAAATCTACTCAGGACAGCCAAACACAGTCAAGAGGCACCACCAACTAAAGGCATCGGGTTACCACCAACCAAAGCACCGCGCTAAGGGGTGACCCTTATCCTAAACAAAACTAGACGCAGACTTTCCTTTCCTTCAGATCTGTGTCTGAAATTCGAGCTCACAGAGAAACCAGAGTCAGAGCAGAGAGCTCCTGGGAGCCAGAGGAGAAGAAATTCCGGGATGGGTTATGGTAGTAGGTCAGATTGAAGACAGAACAGAAGGGGATAAATGGCGTATGCCAGTAATGGTGTTACGGTTTACCGTCAGGAATCTTGATTCCAATATAATGAAGGAGGTCTGGGAGAAGGAAGAGAGAAGTGTGTTGCTGTTTCTATGGTGTGTTAGCCATGGATTCAAAGACGTCTGATTTGGGTGTTTTAGGCGACGGAAATCAGGAGATAGTGTTGCTGATGAAGAAGATTGATGGTGATAATCGATGAGGGCTACTAGGACTGTTTTGAGTGAGAGAAAGGATTTCAGGATGATTAAAGTCATGGGTTGTTGCTTGATTTTGGATCAGGGTGTGTTGAGGTTCGTCTGTGGGAATCAGACATGAAGAACTGTTCTGTGTTCTGTTTCCTTCCGATGAAAGATGAAGAAGATGGCAAGCATGCCATTCGCACACGAACAAGAAAGTGTGTGACTCACACACGTTCGAGCAGAAGAAGAAGAGGAGGAGAGTGCGACAAGCACGTGCGGTTTGAGATGTAATGGGTTGGTTGATTGCGTTTTCGTTAGGCCCAGTAGACTCGTTTTTTTAGCTGGGCTTAGGAGACAGATGGAATTTAGGAGTTCAGTTGATTTAGGTTTGGCCTGCGGGTATAAAAGGAGGATTTTTATCACGCAACTGTTCAGGCAAGAAGGTGCAGACGCAAGTTTTTGGAGAGTTCTTCACGCACAGTTCCCGAGGCAAGGAGAAAGCTAGGGTTTGGCACGATTTTCGAGGTGGAACTTTGGGAGAAAGATTGGAGCGTCGGGACGACGGGTTTTTATGATTTCTTTCACAAACATAATGATTTCTTTTGTTTTTATTAAGAACATGAGTAGCTAATTTATTTATTATTGGTTGAGGATGTAGTCTCTAAATTGCAAGATATGTTTTGATTAATTATGGAGTTGAACTTATTCTTTTCATTATCGATTTTATTCTAATATGCGTATGAGTGTATGATTGATGTATTACACTAAGGTTGAATGTCTTTTGATTTAAGTGGCCAATTGAGTTAGATTATGTTTATACCTATTGCTAGAATTAGGTTTGGAGATACGAAATAGTTGAAGAACCTATTCATAAGTAGCACGATATGATTATTGAGGTGGTGATAGCTTCGAGAGTCATATGTAGAATACAACCTTTGTTGAATGAGCCATTCATGGTGGTTCATTGCATTGATTAGCCTATTTCACAAAACTTAGTGCTCTTAGAGAGTTGAACTCGATTACTCATGGTGTCGAGTTATTCTCTACGTAGTATTCACACATTCATCGTTATGGTGTGTGATGACATTAGGAAATTTCGGAATATTTTCGCGATGATGTATTCTAGGGCTTTTGATGATAGAACTAGTTGAAACTCCATATATTATTCATATGCATGTTAAGCAATTTAAGATGAACCCTTAACCAATATTCCTCTCTCTTGATTACTTCATATTACTCTTTGCGTCTTGTTTACTTGCTTTTATTTTATTTTACTTTTAGTTTTAAAACAACAAACATCCCCCCCTGGTTACTTTAGGATTCAAATATTGAAATAACAAACCATTACCTCTTCGTGGACGAACTTGTTCTTACCTCTATACTATATTAATATATATTGTGAAGGTTTAGGACTTAAGTATATTTGTGCGGATTCGACACGCATCAAATTTTGGCGCCGCTGCCGGGGAAGGCAATAACGTTTTTTATTTTATTTTTGGGTTCTATTTTATTATTTCTATACTCATATTTAAGTCTCTTGTTTCAGGTACTTATCTCTGGCACCGAAACGTTGGGAATACGAACGTTGCGGTATTGTTACTCGCCAAGGGACAGTGCTACAAGAACCTCAAATCGAGGAGATTCCAGACGAACAAGTTCTAGAAAACGAAGAAGCTATGGCTGACAAGTCACTAAGAGAATTAGCTTCCCACAAGCTCGATGAACAACGTTGGTGTATCCAAACAACCTCTAAGTTTGAGATTAAACCAGGGTTGCTTAGAGAGCTTCCTAAATTTCATGGAATGGTCAATGAAGATCCATGCAACCACTTGCTGGAATTTCGTAACATTGTTTTGGCCATGCTTCCAAAAGATGATAAAGATGAAGATGGAGCCATGCTGAAGGCTTTTCCATTTTCCTTGCAAGGTTCGGCGAAGGATTGGCTTTACTATTTGTCTCCGGGGAGTATTACGACTTGGAAAGCAATGAAACAACTTTTCTTAGAAAGGTATTTTCCTGCTTCTCGAGCCACTCAAATCAAGAGGGAAATATCGTCAATTCGTCAAATGGCGGGTGAGACGTTGTTTGAGGTCTGGGAACGATATAAGAGGTTGGTGGCAAGCTGTCCACACCATCAAATGAGTGACACTCAGATTCTTCAAAACTTCTACGAAGGTTTGCTTCCCCCTGATCGGAACCTCCTTGATGCTGCAAGTGGAGGTGCATTCATGAGCAAGACAGAAACAACGGCTCGAGAATTGATTGATTGTATGGCAGCGAACTCTCAACAATTTTACACCCGTTCTGAAACTCTTGTCAAAAAAGTGAATGAGGTAAGTGCATCTCCCGATCTTTATCAGAAAATGGATAATCTAACTGCTATGTTGCAACATGTGGCAGTGGCGGTGATACCTCAACATTCAACAATTCAAGAGGGCAATGAACAAGTCAATGTTGTATTTCCAAATCAGCAGAGGCCGAGATATGATCCCTACTCTAACACTTATAATGCAGGATGGTGAGATCACCCCAATTTCAGCTATGCCAACAAGCAAGCTGAGGTTCAACAGCCTATTTACAACCGCCACAACGAGTACCAACAACAATTTCAGCCACCGCAACAACAAAAACAAGGTTCCAACATGGAGGATTTGCTGAAATCATTCATGCAAAGGACTGAGAGTACGGTGAAAGAATTACAAACACAAGTGGGCTCTCTGGCAGCTGAGTTGAACCAATTGAAGTCACAGAATAGTGGGAAACTCCCTTCTCAACCTATCATCAATCCAAAAGAAACGGTGAATGCCGTGACGTTGAGAAGTGGTACACAAACTGTGCAACAGGAAGAAAAGATCACCAAATCGAGTTCAGTTGAACCTGACAAGGAATCAGAGACTCTTCCTGAAACTACTAAGGTATCTAAGAAAATTTCTAAACCTCCTGTTTCTACTTATGTTCCGCCTTTGCCTTTTCCTCGCAGGTTTGCTACTTCCAAAAGGACGGAACAAGAAACTGAGATTATAGAAATTCTCAAGAAGATACATTTGGAAATTCCATTTGTGGATGCTATCAAACAAATTCCTTATTTTGCGAAAGTGGTGAAGGATTTGTGTACCAAGAAGCGAAAACTCAAGGGTAATGAGGTAATAAGTGTGGGGGAAAATGCATCTGCTGTATTGCAAAAGAAACTCCCACCAAAATGTAAACACCCAGGTAGTTTCGATATTCCAGTCGTTATTGGTAATACTAAATTTAGCAAAGCTATGTTAGATTTAGGGGCTTCAGTGAATGTTATGCCCGCATCCATATATGAATCTCTTAATTTGGGTCCTTTGAAAGAAACAGGTGTTGTTTTACAATTGGCTGACCGTACTAATGTTTACCCTAGAGGTGTTGTTGAGAATGTGTATGTGCAGGTCAATCAATTAGTATTTCCAGCAGACTTCTGTGTGTTGGAGATGAGCGGAGACCCATCAGATTCATCCATCCCTTTGCTGTTGGGACGACCATTCATGAAGACGGCTAAAACCGTCATTGATGTTGATGAGGGAACGTTGACAATGAAATTTGACGGAGAAACAATACGTTTCAACATTTTCGAGACGAATAAACATCCTAGTGATGTTAACTCTTGTTTCTCCATCAATATGGTTAGTGATTCAGCTGAACAAATATTCAAGAAAAGAAAGCAAAAGAGTTCAGACAAGTGCAAGGAAAAGAAAAAGGCGAATTCTGGTAACAAAATTTCTGAAAAACACTTTAGTGTTGGACAGAAAGTTCTTTTATATAAATCTCGCCTACATTTATTTCCTTGTAGATCACATTGGATAGGACCTTTTGTTGTGCTAACTGTGTTTTCCAGTGGTGCAGTGAAAATTCAGAGTTTGTCAATGGGAAAAGAGTTTAAGGTGTATAACCATCGGTTAAAACCTTACTCTGAGAATGATATCCCTCTGGAGGAATCATAGAGACATTACGTCAGGCTGATGACGTTAAAACAAGCGCTACATGGGAGGCAACCCATTGTTTGTATCTAATTTTGCTGTTTTGTTTTGTTCTTTTCGCAGAGAGACGAGATGATGCTTAATGGGAGTCAACCCATTCAATTTCGCTTTGTGGGAGTCAACCCACTGGATATCTAACGCATTTGAATTCCATTGGACGAGTCAATCTACATTGAGGACAATGTAGAGTTCAAGTG